>JAYJME010003551.1:0-11972 GCA_036873775.1 Costaria costata | reverse complement strand
GGGGGGGGGAGGGGTACTCAAGGTTTTGTAGCGATTTATTATTACCGCCTTGTTGTGCTGCCCTGTTGAAGGCGGCAAGGTGAAGGGGTGGGTTGGTTGGTTGGTGTGTGTGGATTTAAGTACTCCGACCGGTAGATAGGTGCTCGGCGTGTGTGTGGCTTCGAGAGGCCTGTACATACATATAGTATCAACGAGTCCGAGGGGGTATACAATAATGAGGCGTTTGGGGGGGTTGCGGATGGACGAGTCCGAGGGGGTATATAATAATGAGGCGTTTGGGGGGGTCGTGGATGGACTGTCCACGCTGGTCGGGCTACGTATCGCCTTCCTTACCTTCCCTCCCACCCGCCCCCCTGCGGTAGTTACCCTCCCGCTCGGCGAACGGCATATATATATATGTCATGTATTATGTACCTGGTCTGTGTTATCAGGTCAGACGGGGAGACTTAAGTATGTGTGACCGGCATATATATATATATATAATATATATATATGGGCGTGTCTACAGTAAGTAGCAGTGCGCCTGCTTGTTTGGAGTCGATCTTCTCGTCCCATCAATATGTGCACCCAGTACAACAATTGCCACGTACTACATACAAGTACTGATAGTACACTATTAATAGTGGTGGGGTGGTGAAAGTAGTACAGTAGTAGTATTAATAGTAAATATGTACCATGGTTTGGCTTTCCGGTGAAGTTTGTTCCGTTGAATGTTGGTCTGGTGATGTGAAGCGTTGCTTAAGATTGCGTATTATTGAGTGTTGCCATGCTACTACTATGCCACTATAATATACTATACCGGTATATATACCGGTAGGATGCAGGGTGGGTGCGAGAGATAGCGCTTCACGTCAGACTCCACGAGTTCCCTTTTTGGTCTCTTGCCTTCTCCTCCTGCTGTTGCTGGTGTTGTGCTTTGCATGTATGATATCTTACTATTTTTGTCTCGATTCTGCTTCAGTGTCAAGCATCCACATTGAACTGGCTGCCCCAAGAACTTCGTTTTCCTCTGTTTTTGCGAAGAAGTGACAATTAATCGATACCTGGTTGCATACGCAACCAACCAACCAACCGATAAACAAGCAAGTATTACAACCATGGGTGGATTGGATGGATGGGTGAATGTGATAATCAAGGTGGGGACCAGAGGTATCCCCTGCAGGTTTGCCTACGAGCGTGTCGCGCTGTCACTCACCACGTACGTAAGTGTGTTGATTGTGCAGAGAGATAGAGAAGAAGATCGCCTTTATTCCGTGCCGTCGCGATGAGACTAAAGAGAGGGCTCGTTGCCTCGCCGCTGTAAACCCCTGTTTTCCTATCCAGACATGCTTCCCAAGTAATACGAATACGATTGCGTAGGTAATTACTGCGTAACTTCCCGTCTACCAAAGCAGTACCATAGCACTAACCCACGCTGATAAGCCGTATATATGCAGAAATACGGGAAACGGGGAACCTTGTTCCAGGAACTACATGAGTCGAAGATGCGGCTCATCAAAACCCACTCCCACACCTCTAACGGCGAGGCTACCAAGCCGAAAGGGACACCAACAATACAGGAAAGGAGGCCTATCCCAAAGGGACAGGGAAAACGTCAACGAAAACCACCGCCACACCACCACAAGCAAGGCGAGGGGGGGCGAGATCGCCTTCACGGAAACACGAAAAACCCAAACTACCGCCACGTATCCAGCGAGTGGGGGGCGGGGCGAAAATGTATCGCTGAAAGGTAGAACGCAAAAAAAGTCATACGGTCCTGTGGCACAGCACGAGGCCGTATTACCCAGACCACCCCCGGCTCGGAGCCGGGGGTGGTCGGCAGGACGAAAAAAAGCAAATATCACGAAAGACTGCTTTCCTGTGTCACATGTGAGTCAGCCCGATTACCCAGAAGACCCGCCCCCGGCACTGAGCGGGGGGGCTAGGCGGACGAAACAAGAAATACAAAACGCCGACCACGACCCAAAAGTCCAGAAAAACACCCAAAACAAAAGCGCAGTCCTGTGTCATACATGAGCTGCAGCCTGGCTACCTAGACCTGCCCCGGCACTGAGCGGGGGGGGTAGGCAGGACGAACCGTGGAGGTACAAACTCGAAACCCGACCCGAAACCCAGAAAAAAACACCTAAAGACCCAGAAAACATCCAAGGAAAAACTCAACGAAACCCCAGCCCCCAAAACCCAGAAGATAAATATCGAGCGCAGCGGCGATGCTAAAATCAACTATCGGCGGCTGCTCCTCGAGATTCGTCTGCATCACGTTGGCCCCCCCGTGCCAACGCATTAGCTAAGCGTACTTGCAGACACCAAGAACCTCAAACAGCTTCCGTAGAAGTCGGGTAGCGCGCCGGGGAAAGAGGGAGCTTGATCGATCCCAGGTCGTCCAAACATCGAACCAAATATACCGCATCCGTAGTCTTACTTCAACTGATTTTCCCAAGCCACCACAAACCGTCGTCGCCCTTGTACCAAAAATGAGCTCATTTGGGAAGCACCGTGGTGCTGTAACGACGAAGCCATTACGCGCGCGGGACACAGCCGTACCCGGGCGCCAGAAAGCGCTCTCCGTTACTCCGAGAAAGTTCCCGTTGGGCAGCACCGATGCGCATCAGACGGTACAAACGGTTGGTTTGACGGTGCTGGTTCGGAGTTGCGGCCTGGTAGCGCAGAATCTGAGGGCGGGAGAGCTGGAGGTTCATCTCCCGTCCCCAGGATGGGTAGAGAGAGAGCCCCGTCCAGTGCGTCTCGTGCATGACCGCAATAACCCCACCCCGACGAGATGGACCGATTGGTGTCCAGCGATCTTCTCCACTTCGAGTCGTTGAAGGGGAGTCGAAACATCGTCTACAATGACGTGGTGTGGGGGGGGGGGTTGGAGAAGTTGTTGAGCACGTATTGTGTCAACCCCGCGGGCAAATACTTCGGCATGTCCTCACTGTCGTGGGGGTTGGCACAGGGCTTGCAGCGTTGTACCGAAATGCGGCGGTGAGCATCCACGCCCGGCATGTCGGAAGGTAGATCCAAATAGAGAAGTTTCGCACCGAGAGGAGAACCGTCAGGGGTGTCCGTCTAGGGAGAGGGCCCAACGGCAAGGGCTTTGTAGGGGCCCGTCCAATTGAGCGACAGTTTGGCCTTGAGGACCTTGGCATCGGTGTCAGCTTTCGCGCCCTCACAGATGGTGGCAGCAGTGTTATAAATCCAAACCAAACCGCCCACGGCGAATTTGAGAACCGGGTGCAGAGCGTCGGAATGGGCCGAGTTTCTGCGGTCCACGCGGGAAAGTGTGAGTAGATGGTGCTCGCGAACGATGTCGTACGACCGTTGCTGGCGGTCGGTCGCCAGGTCACAGCAGGCGAGATGGTCGCGGGCCAAACTCTGATGCCCGGCGACCCCGGCGCATTCGAAAATAGTGAGAGGGAGGCGTGTAAGCCTATCCATGTGGATCTCGTTGGGAGCTAAGCCGGTGGCGACGCTGACCGAATTGTTGTACGCAAATTCGACGCGAGGGAGCTGTGTATCCCAGTTATCCTGGCGCTCACTGACGACCATGGCCAACGTTTGGACCGTCGTGTGGTTCACGCGCTCCACACCACCGTTGCCGTTTGAATGGTAGGAGCTAGTGGCCAGTTTGCGAACGCCGAGGGGCTTGTAGACAGCTTGCGACAGCTTGGAGCAAACTGGAGGCCGTTGTCCCCAGAGGGGAATGTACCGATTGATGAGAATGTTGGCCGTGCCCTCAGCGGTGAATTCGGCTGCAGTTACTTCGAACATTTCGACCCGATGGCTCAATCGATCGTTGAAGAGCAAGAGATGTAGGTGTTACCTCTGGGCGTGACGGGAAGGGGGCCGAAGTAGTCGGCGCTGATGGCAACGCCGGGCCCCTCTGGCAGGGACATCGAAATGACGGGCCAACGGACCGTCAGCCGCGAGTTTTACCGTGCTTGGCACTTCAGGCAGTGGCGAAGCCACCACCGGGTGCAGACGTTCATCCCAATCCACCAATAAGATCGTTCGAGGATTCGTAGCGTGCGCGCGGGGCCGAGGTGGCAGGAAGCCGTGGAATGGCAAGCGTGCATGACCCAAGGGCGCATGAGTAGTGGCCCATAAATGCGAACAGGCTCGTCATTCAATAGACAAGCCACGCGGCCCACTGGGCGCTGCGAGCCAGGCGGGAGGGATAGGGTCGGATTGTGGACAAACAAGACGATACCGTCATCGGTGGTGCGCAGTCATCCCTTGCCAGCAAGCCCCCGAATTTCCGCGAAGGAAGGGCACTGGTGCGAAGGAAAATACGACAAGCATCCGGCGGGCAGGGCCGGCAGCTGGCCGAGGATGATCTAGCGCATGGTAGCATGGCACGCGAGCTCGGCTTGTTGCTCCCGCTTCCAGTCAGCGTGCGAATAGCGCGCGGCGGAATCCTCGAACTGTAATTCAGCTGTAGCGCCAAGAGCGTGCAGGTCGGGCGTGGAGGCGGACGGAATGTCAGACTGGGGCAGAAGTCTTAAATGTCGCCATCGCCCGGAATGGGTACCGACGGGACAGGCGTGGCAGCAGGAGCGGGGGCTGTAACGACGGCCAGTGGCGGTCGCGGCCGTGGGACTCGCGGCGGGGAATTTGTATGTCGGGCAGATGGCCGAGGGGCCCCGCCGGGCCCAAAGCCATAATCCATGGCAGATGGCGCGGTGCCTGAAGCGGCGGCTGTTCTTCGACGCGTCCGAGTGGAGATGCGGTCCGAAGGCGGCAGGGCAGTCGGAGGCGCCGGAATGCCAGGCGATAAAGGGGCAGACGAGGTCGGATCAGGGATCGCGACGCAATCAGCTCCCTGTGTAGTGCTCGTTTGGAATGCAGCAAGCTGGGCGACCTCGGGCGCGGCAGCGAGGACTTCTGCGGAGTCCGTGCTGCCCTTTAGAAGGTACGGCAAAAACGAAGCGAAAACGGTGTCGGCGGCAGACAAAAATGCTCCGCGGCCGGGACGGCGATCGGCGGTGGTGAAGGATGCAGAAATACGAGCGACAAAGCTCACTGAGGGAGCAGAAAGGTCGTAAATCCTGACACGTGGCCGGCGTGCGCGAAAATCACGAAAATCAGAAGACGCGAAGAGCAGCCCGCCCAAAACAGCACTATCGGGGTTGGGTACCAGCCCACCCAAACCGACAACAGGCACGGGAGAAGAACTAGTGCGAAGCCCGCAGGCTCTGATGAGGTAGACAATATCGTCGTCTACCGGTATGACGCGAGAGGACTCACTGCGGTCGTGTTCCGTGGCCGGCTCAGGAAACCGGGACAGAAAATCAGCGTTACCATTGGCGCTGCCCTTGCGGTACTCGAGTGTGCAGTCAAACGCGGTGAGAATCGAGCCACCGGTGGACGCGCGCATTATGGTCCCCCACTTTTTCGATGCTCTCCAGCGTCTTCTGGTACGAAAAATGCGAAACTTCGTGCCTCGCAAGTGGCCTCGAAGGCGCTTGATGGCCCACACAACGCTGCCGGCTTCCAAGTCGAGCGGAGTCCAGTGCCTCTCCGAGTCGAGGGTAGCGCGGCTGATATACGCGATGGACCCCACGGAACCGTAAGGCTGCTCCTGTTCAAGTGCAGCGCCAAACCCATCGATGCAGGCGTCACAGTACACGTGGAACGGGCGGGAGCCCGTCGGCGACGGCGTCCCAGTCGGGGACGACCAAAATGGCCGGAGCCGCAAGCTCGGCGAGGGTCGCGCGCACGATAGTCTCCATGGTCGGCGTCAACTCAAATGTTGGCGCCCTTCGTGAGAAGGGCAGTGATCGGTCGGAGTCGCTTCGACAAACCACGCAGGAATTTGCGACAGTACCCCACACCGCTCATGAAGACGCGGACCTGCCTCAAATCCCGAGAGTGGGCATTTAGAGCAAGGCCGACACCTTTTCCGCGTTCGGACGCAAGCCCGCGGGCGAAATGGAATGCCCCAGGAGATCGGCGTCCATGGCGTCCAACCAAAGGAGATAGCTTGAGGTTGTGGTTGCGGAGACGCTCGAAGAGTGTGCGCATCGTCTTCACATTAGCCGTCGGGTGGGAATTGAACACGATCACGTCATCGAGGTAAGCCGCTACCTGTTCCAAGCCCTTGATAACCTCGTTGATCACCTTGACGAACCAGCCGAGGGAGGCACTGCTGACCTGGGGCATGATTAGCCAGTCATAGAGGACCCTGGGCGTGCAAAACGCCGTGAGGGGGACCGTGTCCTTGTGCGCGGCGAACTCATAAACGAAGAAACCAGGTCGAAGAGGGAAAACACACGTCCTTTGCCCAAGGAGTGAAGGATCTGATCCACGCGAGGGATGGGCAGCTGGCTGAGGCTGCTTATATTATTGAGCTTCTTGTAGTCGACGGTGATCCAAACGCCTCCAGATTGTTTTGGGATGACCACCAGCGGACTCGAATATGGCGAAGTCGAGTGCTGGATCAAACCCGCCGCAATGTACTGGTTCAGGTTGGCGGTGACCTCCTTGGCCAGAGCGGAGTTGGTGCGCCGAGGCCCGGAACTGACAGATGCACAGCCTTCCGGGACCGAAATATCCAAGGGCATCAGGGAGCAGGAGTCAAAATTCGTCTTGGGTTTGGATAAAACCGGGAAATTTGCAGAGAACATCACCGAACTGTTCTATGGCGGAAGGGGTCCAATCCGTGCCATGGAGGTCGTCCACAACCGTTCAAAGGTGGGACGGTAGGCAATTCAGACGAGGACGTGGCCATGGCTGCCGCAACATCGAGGGGTGAGTTCGTAACAGCTGATACCTGGGGCACCCCTGGTGGGTCAGAGCTATCGTGCTGCAAGGCGTCCAGCGGGACCCGCAGAAGTGGGGCGTGGACGACTCCGAGGAGGTCGCCAGGTTCGAGATCTGCGACTCCAACGATGGGAAGGACCTGCCGCCCGGAGGCGACTAAGTGTTCCTCAACTGAGAGTGGGTCTTCTTGGGGCAGCATGTGGACGATACAACGCCCTTCGAGCGCCGGGGAGCCGTTACGGCAAACCAAATTTATTGCAAGAAGCTGTGGTTCGTCGGACGGAGGGACTCCTACGGCGCCATCGTACCGAACGTGAAAACCTCCGTCCGAAGCGTTGGGATCGAGGGCATAAAACGATACGCCTTCCGGAGCATGGTGAGATAATGCCAACTCGCCAAAATCCGATTCTCCGTTGGCCAGAGAGTGGTAAGAGCGGTTGTTGAGACGCATCCAGCTGTCGCGCCCCAGAGTCACGGCATGCTGCATCGTTTAGCGAGGAACCACGCAGGTCCATACTGCGAGGGAGCACGTGGGCTCACTAGCTCGAAACAGTTGGACGCTCAAGCAGGCGCTCGTCGAAGTATGCAGAGGGGAATATTTGCCGAAACCACCCCAGGATCGACGAGTGCCGTCCCGTACCCACGCGGTAGAGACCGCACCGACCGAGAGCATGCTATCCAACAAGTCGCGTCGAATGAAGGTCTGTGGGGAGCCCGTGTCGAGGAGCGCCACGCAGCCAAACGGGGCGCGAGCGCCGGGTCCACTGTAGACGGCTATTTTGGGGGTAAAGGAAGCATCATCCAGCGTGATTGTACCCCCGACGAGACAGGGGCCGTGTTCCGCAAGCGCGGAGGAGGGGGCCGGACCTGGGGCGATGGCCAAAACCTCGGGGTTGTGATCAGCCGGCGCGTCAGCAAAATAGGTCGAAAGCTCCAAAGGTGGACCTGGGCAAGCGCGGCCCGAAGCCAAAGAGCGAGGCGGCGGCGCTGTGGAAATCTCATGAATTATGTTGGGCGAGGTCGGTGTGCAGAACTGATGGGAGGAGGCGGTGTGTGGTGCTGCCAGAACAGCACCACCTTCTCCGTTGAATACTCGAGAGTAGGGCCAAAGACCGACGGCGCCGAGCCGTCTGTAGCCGAATTGGAAGTTCGGGGGGGGCTGCAGTGTGGATCGTTGAGAACACTGGGCCTTTCACCGGCGTACGATTCGAGTCTGGTCCCATCCTGGCCCCGTGACACCATTGTCCGTGGGCGAAAAATCATCAGAAGGCGCTCTGGCTGCGCCCGCCGGGCCTAGCCCAGGGGGGTCAGAGGCTCTGAGCTCGTTCAGTTTACGAGAGTTGCGATTCTTACGCTATATGGCGGGTATGCCGTCCGGTAGATCTGACCGGAGGCCGTGGAGTCATCACTCGCTCGCCGGCTGACAGTGCCGGTGTTTCCTGTTCCACCGCAGCCGTAGGAGCGGGCACGTGGGATAGCGTGCATTAAGACGAATTAGGGCCTGCAGACCCCAGAGTCGGCTTCGAAAACGGGTCTCGGGTGGGTGGCACCAAATTGCCCACCCGAGAGGGCTGCTTGCCTGTAGACCTGTTGGGGAAGGTTGACGAGGTAGCTAACCTTGTCGACTCCTCTTTGATAGGAAAAAGGGTAGAGCGCCCACGGCCGTGACGAGAGAACGCCGAGTCGAGCGCCAATATAGATCTCGGGGTTTCGGTGTCGGCCTTCCCGCACCTCAAATCGACCGCCGCCGCATGCTCGGAAGGAGGAGGGGGGCGACACCCTCGCTGACAAGAGACTCGACGCGCAGGCGCACCAGACTTTCTGCAGCGCGACACGTGGCATAGGGGAGCAGCGCTCGATGCACAGGCTCCTGTGCCACGGGCGAGGGGAGCGGTGCTTGAGGCACGGGTTCCCGCCGCCGTATGAACGGCGAGGCTATGGGAGGCGGCGTTTAAAGCGCAAGCCCCCGACATCTTAATAACGCCGAGGCTGAGGGAAGCGGCGCTCGAAGCGCGGGCTCCCGTTGCCGAAATTCTGCCTCGATAATTAGTCACAGGCGGCAGAGGGGCCCGTGGGCTCGCCACAGAAGCAAGTGTGGCTGTGTCGCTTGGTTGGCCGGATAGATGGGGCGACGTGCTGGACGGGCGATCAGCAGGCGAGGCAACCGTCAAGGCCGGTCGGTGCAGGGGGCACTGGACGAACCTGAAACACGAGTGTCTTGTCAATTTCATTTTTGTTTCTCCCGGTAATGTCGGCGGCGGGCTCGCGGGAGGTGCCGTACCGCCGTCGACCGGTCAGTTACCGGTGCGGAATGTGTCAGGCTGGCGCGCGTCCGTTTTTGTCCCACCGGGGTTGTGAGAGGCGCCATAGCGGACACCAGAGGCGGGAGCGGCAGCGGAAGAGATGGGCGAGGGCGGAATACCACCGTGGTGACTTTGCGCAGACTGTTGGTTACCGTTATCCGTGTGTGCGCTGCTGCCGCCATGGTGTCTGCGATGCTGGCCGGGCCCCTGTTGGTGGTCATGCAAGTGTCCCGGGCGAGAGCGGCGACCGTGATTTTTTGTGGTTATTCGGGCGCGAATTATTGTCTCCACGGCGTTATCTGATCATGCGTGCTTGCCAACATCTGTATGCCTCACCATCGTCGCCGAGTGTTCTAAGGTCGGGGGTTCAAGTAGCCACCAGCATTGATAAAAAGGTGTTGGCACTGTGAAAGTGAGTGAGAGTCTTCGTGGCAGTTTAGGCAGTGACCCCTGTTGTCTTTGAGCGCAGTGGCACGGGCGGTCGGTGAGAGTAGGACGCTCCACAGAGGGGGGTCGTCAGACTGCATTGCGGTGGAGATGGCGAAAACCTCTGCATAGTGACGGTCATCTAGGGGCCAGCAGTTGGGCGATGTTTCAAGCCATGGGTCGTTGTGGACGGAATCGCTAGTGACATTCAAGACGACAGGATTATTGCGTGATCCCGTCTGCCTTACAGGCGGCTGGGAAGGCGTGTGACCCTGGCCACGCCCATTGCCGGCGGGCCCGGACCCCGACGGGGCGGATGATCGCCCATCAGTCGACGAAGCTGGCAAGAAAAATAAATTGTCGCCGTTGATAACAGGAGTTGCATTCTTCGCAACGGCCTGAACGGCCAGCCACATGGCGTCCAATGTACCATACGACTTCGGCTCCGTAACCAAAACACCAGGGTACAGTGCCGGCATCAAGGTGGGGTACTGCTCGCTGACACCCGAACCACCTCCAACGCTATCTCCACCCCCGGATCCAGAGCGTGCTCGCTCCCTGTCGCTTTCGATACTACCACGCAGAATTCCCGACTGAAATCGCAAAATGGGGTGCCGTTACACACGCCAAAAGCGTGCAAACTCGAGTAGCCAGCCCCCGTGTCCGCGCCGTCGAAGTGGTCGCTCAGCAGGCGCAGCAGGACAATCAACGCGTCCGGTCCAGAGGCTCCTTCCGTCAAGGCTCGAGCGACCTGTGCGAAAAAATCACCTACCAAGGTAGTGAGGGCGAAGTTAGAAGGCTTGTCAGTGGTGCTCGCGCGCATGAATGCTCTCTTAAGGGGTCGCTCCTACCCAGGGACCCAGGTAGGACAGCTCAAGCCCTCAAGGGCTGTGGTCGTTGCAGAGGGTGAGAATGTCAGACACGGAGGATTTGGTCGAGCGCGTGAGTTGTTGTGCGGTGTCCGCTGGGTTAACGGAGGGACAAAAAGGCAACAAAGAAATGCGATCGACGCTCTTGATGGGCAGGGTGTTGTACGCGAGATGCACGGCAGCGTCGTGTGTGGCAGTGGTAGCCTCGGCAGAAGCTTCTACCGCAGCAGTGCGAGCGTGAGCTGCGTGGGATGAAACAGGCTTTGTGCGCGGTCGTCGGTCATGGTGAGACGACTAAGACGTCCTGCCGACGACGCCAAGTATTATGATCAGGGTGGGGACCCGAGGTATCCCCTGCAGGTTTTGCCTAGGGAAGGGTCGCGTTTCTACTCACGTGTGTTGATTGCTCCGAGAGATTGAATCCCCTGTTTTCCTACCCAGAAATGCCTCCCAAATATATAAGTAAGACCCCGCAGGTAATTACAAGGTAATTATCCGCCTACCAAAGCAGTACCTTCATAATATTAAGCACCAGGTTTACATCAGAAGAAGAACGAAGCCACACGGACGGGAAAATCAAATACATACCAGGTATCACACATACCGGGTACTTGTGACACGCAGGGAAGACAGGCACTTTACCTTACCTAGCACCTTGTATTGTACCATGCTAGCACCTTGTATTGTACCATGTACCAGGTAGTAACTACGGCATGCATCACAACGATCGAGGCACATTGGTCGCTGCTGGATTTGCTGGTCTTCTGCTGTGGGGCCGACCGGTGGAACCCATTGCTTTACAGTACTCGTAGGACGATTATGGCACCAAGCGGCAACAGCACGAAAAGCTCCATATTTGAATTTCAGTGTTATAGGAAACACTGAACAGAAGTACATCGAAAAGGGTCGTTTAGTTTACAGCAGCAGTAGTTGTCAGTAGTAGTAGTAGTGCGTCCCATCGCCGTCCTCCACCCTCTTCTCTTCGGCTTTTACCTTATTTTGTGTCGATACTACTACTACTGTACCACCACCCCATGCAACCATCATGGACAGCATGGTGCAAATCCAGCTAAAGACGGATAAGGGGAAGAAAAAAGAGGGGGAAGGCACGGACCGGGAACGTCGACGGACAGGGAGAGGAGGAGGAGGAGGAGGAGGAGGAGGAGACCCAACCGTTGAGGGGAATGCTGTACGCAGACGATGCGGGCATTGTATCGCGATCATCAGGAGGACTGGAGAGGATGATGACGGTGATCGTGACTGCGTGTGCCGCATTAGGGCTGACGGTCTCGGAGGCCAAGACGGAGAACATGTGCCTGCTAACGAAATATTGGGGGGGGGTATTGTTCGAGGTCGCCGCAGCCGGCCAGGTGTACAAACAAACGGCCGATTTTGTGTAGTTGGGCGGGGCTATTGGCGCAAATAGGGATCTCGCTGTCGAGGTAACGTGTCGACTCCAGAGGGCATGGAAATGCTTCGGGCAGTATAATATGGCAATCTCTTACTGCTCGGGTGTGCGCTTGCGCATGAAAGTACGGATGCTGAAAGCCGAGGTAATCGAGACGCTGCTGTACGGGTGCGTCACGTGGAGCCCGAACAAGGCTGATTACGA
>JAYJME010003549.1:0-11974 GCA_036873775.1 Costaria costata | reverse complement strand
TTTGAGGGACGTTTAGATACAACAGCGATCGCCATGATACAGCAGCAGCAGAGCAAAAATACTGAATTTGAGGTTCCCATCGTCCTGGGAGGCTGTGGGTAGTCGGAATCAGTTCCCGCGAACATACCTATTTCCCCGCAACTTCGAACGCCCAGAGCACGCGCCACGGAGCCCGGCCGGGGCCCAGACTTGCGACGCATTGTACACGCGGGGCCCCGGCGTGCTCCGCAGCCGAGAGAGCGAGAAAAGACTCTCGGCTGGAAGAGAAAAGCTTGACTTTGTCCAAAAACAAATTGCCTTTCATGCGAAACAAGTACATATCACAAAAAAAAATCGTACTATTACGGGGGACCATAGTAAATAGGACCAAATGTTGTCAGCAAAAAAAAGGGGTATATATAGGTTTTGGGGTCTACAGTAGGTTCTATTGTGTCTACAGTAGGTCCTATTAGTTATGGACCAAATAAAATGGTTAGCAAAAATGGGGAAATACACAGGTTTTGGTGTCTACAGTAGGTCCTTGTGTCAACAGTAGGTCCTATTAACTATGGTCCCCCGTAATACGTGAGTGTACGAGAGTTCAGAGCGCCACGTACGTGCTTACAAACCCGGGCACACGCAGGATGACATGACCACACCCTTCACAGTACATCACTACTGCTGTGGAAACATGCACAGATCATTCAGATCATTCAGATCATTCAGATCCTGAGGATCAGCCCCGTGGAAGCTTGCACAGGTTATGCAGACCCGTGAAAGGAGCTGCGTAATCTCTACAGCAGTGATCTATCTGATCTATCTGATCCGCCCGGCATGTGGATAGTTCCCATCATTTCCATGAACTGAAGAATGATCAATACTGCAACAATCGACAATCGCGTGCCAAATATAAAAAAAACATCACGGATCAGGTCGGGTCGGGGCAGGAGGTTTTCTAAATCTCACGGGTCGGGTCAGGTCACGAGGTCTTAAAAACTCTCGGGTCGGGTCGGGTCAGTAAGTCGACAACTCAAAACATTCGCGGGTCGGGCCGGGTCACCCTGACCCGACCCTACCCGACCCGCGTATGTTTGGCTTGACCAGTAAACCGCCCTGAAAAACACCTGAAAGCACGCTTTCTGCCCACCCAACCAGTCCAACAGCAGCAGCAGCAGCAGCAGCAGCCGTATGGAGTCGCCCAACGACTACTCAGCACGTACGACGACAGCAGTACTGGTCAGCACCTGGTAAATACGGCCGTACGTACACTGCTGTGCACCTGGTGCACCACATGAATATACTATCATATGATATATACCAGGCGCAATCAACAGCCTATACCTGGTACCAGATATTGACTATTATTATTAAGACTACCGGTACTCTGAAGTAGACTGCTTACAAGTAGTACAAACCCTCTTGTGAGTTCGTTTTTTTTTTTTTTTTGTTAATCCTCCGGCGGATGGGTGAAACTAAACCCCCTTTGGGACTGTTAAGAGAGCAGTCCCATTTAGGGGACACAATACTTGGAATTAGAGTCAGGTATAGGCGTCTGCACAGTGCACTACAAATACTAAAAGGGCCAGAGGGGTTATATACCCCCTTTAGCGCCGGAAACGGTTTTACGGGACAAAATTACTTGCAAATAGTGTGGGATACTTTTTTGCGGTAGTATAAACCCTTTTACTACCCCAACACCTACCCAACAATATTTCCAAGTAGTTTTGTCCCCAGATACCGTTTCCGGCTCTAAAGGGGTTTACCACACTTACGTACACATCTGGAGTCTTTTGAGTGCCGACTTTTTAACACCGGTTGCTAAAAAATATAATAAAACACAACGCGACCCAACGGCGGCTGCCACCGTTGCAACGGCAGCTCCGAGCTGCCGTTGTGTACGAGTACGGCTGCGGTGGCAACGCCCCCCCCCGAGATAGCGACCAAAAAACCCATAAGCTGGCACACGTCGGTCAGATTTTACCGATTGCCACTTCGTACGTAATCTATTCGAAACAGTAGATACTTTCAGGGTAGATATCTTCCTGGTGTACCATCTACGAGTACATACCTCAAGTTGCCGGGTGGGACCTGTATCAGCAAAATGTTCGGTTCCCCCCTATGGGGGCAAGCTTAGCGTGCCCCCATAAAGGCTTCTTCTGATCGAACTTGGTCCATCGTCCCACCCAAAGTGCGCCCATCCCATTGGTAATAGGATCCCACACACCGGGTGGATGTTATAAACCGTGGAGCGCGTAGCGCTTATACCTGTCCGGTGCGCGCAGCGCCTCTAGCGCCATATCAGAGATCCTGGAACCATATCAGAGATCCTGGTCCCATCTGGAGTAAAACCTACATGATTACCGTAGGGGGGTACGACTTGGGTGCCACCCTAGGGGGGGATAAAATCGCGTTGCCCGTGTCATATGCACGGCCTAGCAAATAGTTCCCGGGTGGGATCTGTACTACATTTTGGATCTGTGCTATACAGATCCTGCGCGTGTTATATATAACGGCAGGTTAGTTAGGTGGGACCTAGATGATTTAGGTGATGATCTAGATCATGATCTGTCCGATGTGTGCAAATTTGGCCCCATCAGTCGTCAACATACAATAGCATAATAGCAGTGTCAGAGCAACATTAGCGAGCCCCGGTACGAGTACTATCGTGCTGCGTCAGTGTCGTATGTATGTATTGGGTTATGGTTAGGGTTAGGGTTGGTGATAATCTGTCTCGCACACACTGCAGAATCCCTCAATGTCGAATAAGTTGTAACCCCCCCTCCGTATGTATGATACGACTTATTGATGCGCAGTTCACACCTGTGGGCTTTTTACAGTTGCCATACGCCCATTAGGTTCTGACACCAAATCTATCACCCCACCCCCCCCCCAACCCCAACCAAGCAGGGGCCGGCTCTGAAAAAGTTAGGACTACTGTGAGTTGGCTGGACTTGACTGACGGTTATTGGCTGTAGCTACGATATTAGTTGGTATTAATTGAATGGCGAAGTGAGCCAACTAACTGACTTAGTTTTAATCGACAAAAACGCGCACATGCATAACGTGAACAACACACACGCGTCGAGTCACACACGCGCCAGCCAGAGGCAAAGACAGACGCAAAACTCCCCGTCTATTACCCCTTCCAACGACTACTAACTGTGATAACAATATGATATATCAGGCAACTACAGCAGTACTGCTGTAACACTATTGTATTACGTATTGATAATTACTGTAGTCGGCGACTTACAGTCAGCCAACTCAGTCTTAGTAATCGTCATGAATATTTGCCACTCTGCGCTCTGAAACCTCAAAAGAAAATCGTATTTCCGTGATCGTGAGCTTCAGCGAAGCGGGGCATCATGCAATCAGATGGATGCGGGTATTATCGTCATCTCTTTGAGAAGCGAGTAGTAGCGAAACGGGCCATCACCCCTAGGCCCCGAGGTGGTCGCGGGTTGCGCAGACGAGCAGACATCAAACAAAGGGCTTCCAAGCAGCCAAGCCAACAGCGGTGTGGGGAGGGAGGTGTTCCGGAAACTCTTCACATTTTCCCTAGATACGAACCCCAAAAAGGTTTAGCTGTGGATCGGCAGGATTAGGACTTCACGGATAATTGTTATTAACAGTATAATAGGGTGGCGAACTAAGGCAACTGACTGACTCAGTCTTGATCAAGGGAAAAACACACGTCGAACCACAAGAAGAACCATGCCAGTTTGATCCGAACACACTGAACTCCGGAAAATTACCGGACAGGAACTATGAAGAACTGCAATACCTTCGTAGCCAACTATTTAGCGTACCTGGTATACCAATAAATAGTCGACTGCTTATTATATACGAAGCAGTCAACCAACTCGCAGCTCAACCGAGAGGGGTAACAGCAGCAGTGCGCACTGACTATTATGTGCAGACACTCTACGAAGAGCAGATATCACGGCGAAAGAAGTTCGAGGCACAGAGCTTTTTGTATGATGTGTATGTGTAAATGGCATTAGTCTACCCGCGGTGCAAAAAAACAGTTTCAGTATACTACTGTAATATATAATATGTATATACTGGTATAAAACTATTAATGGTTGCATATATATATACTGCTGTAGTTGCACCGTACGAGTAAGGTTTGCCAGGTACCAGGTATCGTACAAAGTATCGCTTAATTTCCAGCCAGCTGTGCGCAAGTAAGTTTTGTATCATACCAGGTATGATATAATATTAACATTGTGCCTGCGCATGTTTCAGTGCAAGCTCAAAAGAGATGGCGTTGCCGGCTATATTCCTCAATCAGTATAAATAGTTGTGACTTGTCCTCTGCTTCGTACATAGCCCCTTTCTTTAGGGCTATACTCCCGGTTGGGGAAAATAGTACTTGGAAATAGACCCACACATAAGTTTCTGTACAACCCACAATTAATAGCAAAAATGTTACGAAAGTCTGCCATGCCCGGTACCAGGTATGCATTCTGACCGTACATACTATTAATAGACTTACTTGTGTTTGTATGAACACTGCCGGCCCTCTGACAAGAAAGAGCACCCACAAGAAACCCAGCCTGAGATGAGACTCCCTGGGATATAAAAAGCTCAGGAGTGGTTATACTATTATCACGGGGGACCATAGTTAATAGGACCTACTGTAGACACCAAAATCTATATATTTCCCTACTTTTGCTAACAAAATTTGGTCCACAGTTAATAGGACCTACTGTAGACACAATAGAACCTACTGCGGACACCAAAACCTATAGCCTACGCCAAGTGTCCGGGTTTCTCGTTAGAGTGCCGGTATGATACTACTGTACTCGTATATAACAGAAGAAAGAAAAATCAAAGAACGAAAACATTGTATTAAGAAGGGTGGGAAAGAGAAGCGCGACAAGTGCTCCAAAACTGCGTCGAGCTCCTATTCATAACTGCATCAAACTACCCCCTCGATCTCATAGCTGACGTTTTTTTATTTGAAAATCATATATACATGCATGTGATGAAAACTCAAACCTCTGATGATTCACACTGGTATGTACGAACGTACGTCGCTACCAAGTGCAGTGACTTACCCGAGACCTTGCTTGATCATGTTCTCCTCCTTTCGACGGTTACCGGCGCAGACCAGGGTCACGGGGATGGTGATTTCTTTGAAGTTGGCCTTGATGTATTCCACGGTCATCTCCATCGGCTTGTCGATCGCTCCGCCGAATCGAACCTGTAACACATCACAGCACAGTACAACACCAACAACAACACCAGCAGCAGTCAAACCAGACACGAGGCAAAAGCCGCATACAGAGGGCGCCCGCTCGTAAGAAATGATGTCGTATAATATGTACCAGGTACCAGGTAAGAAATTGAGGCTCGCTTTCTCACGACACATGAGAAATTTGACAGAAGAAACAGATCTCAAGGTCGAGTGCCACACTAAATCCCATATATATTTCGTAATGAAATAACAAAATAGCCAGTAGTACCGTGGTAGCCTGTGGTGACAAACAACAACAACAACAACAACAGCAGTAGCGCCAGCCAAAACAGACGCGAGGCAAGCCGCATACTCGTACGACAGAGGGCGCCCGCACGTAAGAGATTCCGTCGTATGTAAGAAAATGGAGGCTCGTTTTGTCGCGATATGTAAATACTAAGTTCAACTAAAGAAACGGTGCTCAAGTCCTCAGGGTCGGGTGCTACACTGAATCACGTATACTTCGTCACATAATAGCCCGCAGTACTCGTAGCCTGTGCTAAATGGTGAAAAGAAAATAAGACATTTGAGCCTCGACGCCAAATTGACATTTTCTTACTGCAGATAGTGGGCGCCTTACGTCGAGCAAGCACTTCCACCAGGAAATGCGACCACTACTCTGTCAATAATAACTATTAACCCCTTACAGGCTTCTCAGAGGCATAAAAAAATGTCGACAAAAAGCGACGATTACGTACAGCATCAGTCCCACGAGGCAGGGGGTGTACCCGGGCTATTAATACAATGCAAGAAAAATATCCGACACATACACCTCATACTACTATTGCTACTGTCTACAGGGGACCATAATCATCAGGATCAACGATACACACAAAAACCTATACCAGGTAGTCTACATATCCATAACTTTGCAATTAAATAACCATATTCTGACCTGCGTATTAAAATACCCAGGTACATTCCCATATTTTTACTATCACGGGGTACCATAGTTAATAGGACCTACTGTAGACACAGTAGGACCTACTGTGGACACCAAAACCTATACAGTATATTTACCTATTTTGGCTGACAACATTTGGTCCATAGTTAATAGGACCTGCTGTAGACACAATAGAACCTACTGTAAACACCGAAACCTATACCAGGTATATTTCCCTATTTTTGCTAACAATATTTGGTCCTATTTACTATGGTCCGCCGTAATATTAATAACCATATTTTGACCTGATTACTATAATACCCAGGTGCATTCCCATAAATTTACAAATGATAGCCATATTAGGTTCGTACTACAAATTCCTCCCCGAAATAGTGATACTCTGCTGCCTGCGCCCCCCAACTTAATAGACAGCTTGATTCAAGCTACCGGTAAGACCATAACACCTGCCAGAGATAACACTACACCTAACCCTTTTAGCACTGCACTGTACTGTAGAGAAACTCTTGCTCTAATCCGAAGTAATTTGTCTCCCAAACGGGAGTGCAGACCTAAAAGGGTTCATTCCTTCATTCACTAATCCCTTTGGGACCTAGATCAAGAAACTGGTACAAAGGTCGTCAGAGTACCAGTACAAGTACCAGTACCACCGAGTCCTCAGTCATTTCAGCTTTTGGTACTCGCGGGTACTCAAGTCATTTGAGCTCCTGGTACTCTAGGTACCCTCGAGTACTCAGTCATTTCAGATCCTGGTAATCTAGGTACTCGCGAGTACTCAGTCATTTCAGATCCTGGTACTCTACTGTAGGTACTCCCGAGTACTCTTGTCATTTCAGCTCCTGACACTCTAGGTACTCGCGAGTACTCAGTCATTTCAGCTTTTGACACTCCAGGTACTCTCGAGTACTCAGCCATTTTGGTACTCCACGTACTCGCGAGTACTCAGTCATTTCAGCTTTAGGTACTCCAGGGACTGAGTCATTCTCAATGACTGGTACTCGCGAGTCATTGACTGAGTACCAATGACTTGGTACTGGTACTCTGACGACATTTGCGAGTTCTATTTAATGGCGACAAGATGAATGACGAGTACTGGTATGCGTTTATCAACCGTCCTCTCGGTGTATCATATGTATCATCTGGTGTGAGCAGCGTGCCGTCCAAGTATCAATGCATCAATAGCATTATGCAGCGCGAGTGTCCTGCAACTCGTTGCGTTGAAGTTCGAAGTTCGGTTACTTCCATCTATGATCCCCTACCCGAGCAGCCTGCGGGTTACTTCTTTTTTTTTCTTTTGTTTTTTAATGGCCGGCGCTGCTGTAAAATCGTCAATTTGTTTTCGACATTTGTTCCCCGTTGAAAGTCCCGAGGGGGGGTTCTATCATACCTACGTCATAGACGTACACGAAGAACAGCAGTATCACACACATCAGACAGATCATGATCTAGATCATGATCTAGATCCTAGGTCTGTCGCAATGATATATTTCGCAGCATCTGTGCACTAACTGCAGTACAGATCCAACCCAGGAAAATGTGTTATTAACAGATCATGCAGATCATACGGCTCCAGACCTGACAACATGATCTGTAGACGATGCAGATCATATACGACCAGGGAAGGATCTGGATCTGTCCCATGTGTGCAGTATATTATCATCACCATCAAAACGACCTCGCATCACACCTGATGTGCAACCGCAACTGCTCTTAAGACTACTGCTAAACTGCTAAACTGCTGTATAATGCCCTGGAACCAGTTTATCCCCTCTAGAACTGCACTCCCCCCCCCCCCCTCTCTTCGGGCACAAATAACTTGGAATTCGTGTGGGTCTTTTTAAGAGTAGAGCGAGCAGCACCGGATGGCCGCCAGCATTGGCATAAAATATAGGTCATTTTTTGGGCATTTTCGGGGGAAAAAAAAAAAACGCATCGACCTGGAAGTTCCATTGCGAATCATCAAAATGTCACATTCATATTATATACCAGTACTGGTAAGCAATAAAGGTCGTCCCCTGAGGAGAAGTGGCTATATAGCCTCGTACGACTGACTAAAGGTCGATTTTGTGGGTTTGAGTCCTGGATCCACCAAGTGACTTTTTCTTACAAAATTGACCATTCCGAAAGTGGGAAAGCGTGAATTGGCAAAACTCGATGCAAATCGACGAGCAGTGGGAATGCGGACGGAGCTCTCTGCGCGAAAAAAACGGAAGGCGCGTGCCGTAGGGGGGTGGAGGGGGGAGAAGAGCCCGCTTCGTACGTAGTGACCCCTGATCTGAGCTACTCGTTACAGGGAGAGGGGGCTGGAGTATAGAAGGAAGGGGATAATGAATGAGATGGGCAAAAAAAAAAAGAAGAAAAAGAAAAGAAAAGAAAAGAAAACAAGACCAAACGGCATTTCAGAGCAAGAACATGCTGCAGGGAGGAACGGGAAGGAAGGAAGAGATCAATCTCGCTGTTTCTTTTTCTCCGGATACTCTTGCTTTCCGCCATATCAGTGCCTCCTCCTCTACTCGGCATATGCTTCACGCCTGCTGCGCGATTTCATGGATGGGCCGTTTTTATGTTTTTATCGACCTTTCGTACGCGACTAGAATTCAACGGCACATTATGATACGCACGAGCACGTATCAATGTTACAAGCAGAAATAGGCGTAAAATAGCAGCCGGGATCATCATAAATGCCTGTGTGTGTTCTTCTACTCCTTCTACTCGTCGACATCTGCTGATATAGTGAAGAAGTACGTACCATAAAAACCGGATCATGACGCGCGTACGTCGCAAAAATTAGTTGGGAAGATAACATCCCGCTGTTTCCGAGTATGATAACTATTAATATTAATAATGAAAACATGTGAGCGGGGAGTGGGACGTGAGGAAAACAACCGAGACACAGCCAGTCAGCAAAGTCTATATTACTTCCATCGTATGATATAATACTACTCGTACGACTGCTAAAACTCCTACATGCAACGATGAACGTATAACCTGTGATACAGCAGTAGCAAGAGCGGGAGCAGGTTTGACACAGCAGGAGGAGGAGCACCGGCACAGGAAGGAGCAGCGCGCAGAAGGGGATGTCACGAGCTCCCATCAGACAGACGGACAGACGGACAGACAGACAGACAAACAGACAAGACAGACAGACAGGCAGACAGATGATGCCCATCATAATACCTGGTATGTTGCTTGCTGCTTCTCGCTTGCTGCTTCTTGCTTGCTTCTTGTTCGAGGTCCGCCTTCCTTCTTGATGTACACACACCACCACCACCACCACCACCACCACCACCACGCGAGAACATGTCGCGATTTTACATCGCATCTGTTGTTCGATCATGCTCTCCACGTCTACCCCACCCCATACACACGAGCAATTAGTTCGTATCACACTCCAACCACAGCAACAGACATCACTACAGCTAACTTTAGTACCTCCTCCTACCCCCCTCCCTTATCGGCAACATCAACAGCACCACCACCACCACCACCACCACCGACCCACCTTGTGCGAGTCCCCCTGCACGATGCGCGGCACGGCTCCGTGGTTGCGCACGTAGTGCAACGAGTTCGGCGAAATAAAACCATGGTCCTTAATCCGCCACACAGGCGGCTCCACGTTGAAGGGGTGGCGGCCCGTAAGGCGCACCAGCTCGGGGTGGCGGGGTACCCAGTCGTCGGGGGTTCCCTGGCATCAATCAAGCGCAGGCACGAGAACATGCGGTGAGATGAGGACGGAGAGAGGCAGGCAAACCAGTCAGGGTTTTCACCAAACCTTGGGCTAGCCTCTCACGATTCGCGACGTGCATCCTCATGTGACTGCGAAGCTATGATACTGTAGTCAATGTGCTTTCTGCGTACGCAGGCAAGACTCTGCAGGGAAAACTAAACTGCCTGCTATACAAGGAGGAGCTTGGATGACTGCGTGGGGGGCATGATAATATGTGTACGTGTGTCAAGTCATGAGACAGCAAAATTCAGAGCACAGACGCTGGTGGTGGTGTTGTTGCTACGTACGTTTGCTGCCGGAATCATGGGAGATGATGGAACAACGCGGGGGCTTTCGATATCTCAGGGGTGGCATGACAAGCACAACAGCAAGGGACCGGACGCGGCGGCCCACCTTATCCCTGGGGTCGATCTCAGTGACGTCTTCCGCGGGAGGGACGAACGTGTCCTTGTAGTAGTCGTGTCCCTTGATGTTCACGAGCGAAGCATCAGCTTTCTCAGGCGCGCACGATTGGATTCCTGATTTTCTCTGCATTGTTGAGAGCTATCAACACGCACACCGCTGCAACGAACGACAGAGCTGCTGCTATATAGCTTCGGCCGAGTGGGGAAAGCTAACTCTTCGAGAGGCAGAGGAAGGCTTCTTCACTCGGTGCTGGAAGAAACGAGATGTGACTAGCACGGGGGTGAGGGGTGCCACAGGAGGCAAGGTGTATATCTGTTGTCTGTGCCTCGGTAGGTAGAAACAAGGCCGCAGCAAGGGTGATGATGGCAGCAGTAGTGTCAGAAAAAAGCGAAAGCCGAAAGCTGCAAAAAAGGTTAGCAGAAGGTACGAGGACATTCTCTTAGGTGACGTCAAATGTACAGTGCACCACTTCGTTTTTATTGGCCAAAATATCATGACCTCGTCGATGATTGGTCGGGTGATTTCGAACGAGGGAAAAAGAAAAATAGAAAAGGCTCGAATCTGGAATCTACTGACTATTGAATGACCGAAAAATAACTTAATTTTAGTGGGAAAATCGCATTCATAGAGTACTACTGCTGCTGCTGCGGTACATGAGTTCAAAGTTATTGCGGACGGACGTAAACAGCCGCGTGAGTACCAGCTGTAGTACCTGCTACGGCCTACGGTATAGTTAGTAGTGCGTGTGGCCTCTACAGCAGCACGACAAGAAAGACAAGATAGAAGAAAGTTTTTTTTTTTATTTTTTGTATCAGGTGTGCGTGTATTCAGATCAAACCATTCTGGGCGGGAATATAAAGACCGTGTGAGCATCAAGACGACCATCAAACCATCCTTAAATTACCGACCAAAGTGGTTCCGGTACATACAGCAGCAGTACCAGTATATCATACGGCCGTGCCACTAAAGAGTACCAGGTAGGTACTGACTGCGTGTACCAGAGAGAACCGCGGACTGCTGTTTGTTGCGCACATTATTATTGGAGAAAGGAGCCAGCTGGAGCCGTTACTGCTAGTACAACAGTCGTACTGAAGAAGTTATTATAGGATAAGTACGGCTCGTACCATATCATGGCAGCGGGCAGATACGTGCCGTCGTAACGTGCACAAACAACGCAAGCAAACAAAGAACGCGTCGAAGAACTCTGAACACATAAAATAATAGTAATATCACACACAGCAGTTAGTTCCAATAGAATCACTACGTACAACAACAGCAGAATCCCCCCCCCACACACGCATACATACCAGGTATCATATTATACGTAGCACAACAGCACAGATGCAACACAGAGAACTGGTGCTCGCTGGTGCTGGTAGTTTTTTAGAGTGCGTGGTAGTGGGTACAGTACTCACTCTGTACAATACGTGCGAAGTATATTGGTGTTTTGTACGACTTTTGGGCTGGACTCTCCTCGTGTTCGACCTCGTCGTCAGCGTTGTCGACATTCACCGATACTCAGATGCGCGCGTTCTTTTCTTTTTTTCGTCCTGCCCGGTCCTCCCCCCCGCTCATCGCCATGGGGGTAATATTGTGGACACTCATACTGGGGCGCAGGACTGGGTTTTTCTGTGCAGCCTTTTTCAACCCTGGGGGGGGGGGGGGGGGGGGGGGGGGGGGGGGGGGGGGGGGGGGGGGGGGGGGGGGGGGGGGCGGGGGG
>JAYJME010003548.1:0-11974 GCA_036873775.1 Costaria costata | reverse complement strand
CTCATCTACACATAGTTGCCCAGGGTGGGCTATAGGAGCTACATGAGCTAGCTCAATCGTCCCCGTGATGAGCTATATAGGAGCTATAGGAGCTACACATGTTTTCCCCGGCTTGAGCTATTATAGGCGGTAGCTCATCTGCACATGTTTTGAAGCCTTGAGCTATACACGATAGATGAGTTAGCTCATGAGCTGTCCTACGTGTGAAGTTACTCACATGAACTCATCGCCACACGGTACGATATGATGGCCGGGTGTGTGGTGTGGCACGGTATGTGATATTATGTTATGCTGCTTGCTACGGTTTGGTGGAAATGTTACATGGTGTTTAGTATATAAGGTCTGTAAGTTCGTACTCGTGGCACGGATATAATCTGAAACGTACTTATATATCGACCATCGGAACGGACTAATGTAAGTTCCAATATATTAGGGATGCGGACAGACAGACAGACGAGATTTTAATTTCCAAAGCAGAGACTCAGTTTTACAAACTAAGACTAAGAAAACAAACAAACGAGCTGTGGGACGGTAGTCCCGCAGCAGGTAGATCTCTTGCTTCAGTTTGACCGAGGTGGGTTTGCGTGGTGTTACCATACTCTCGGGGTCAGCAACGAGAGGTAATCTCAGAAGTGCCCCGGAAAGCCAGGATAGCCTTGAAGGATCATAGTGATAATGAGGCGGTACGATCTAGGGGATAAGACCTGGTATCCACAGAGCAACAATAAAAAAGGCAGGGTGAGATTTACAGCAAAATAAGAAACTCGAGAGTCGTTATTTATACTGAACTTAGTGGAGAACGTTCCCATTCTCAAATAATATATCCAGCCTGGACCAGTTTTCCTGTTTCTTATTACTGTAGGTATCATGTACTGTGGGCAAGAAATGTCTTTCTCTCTACTGCTGTGGGTTCGGATTGGAGTTGAGGGAACGTCTGTGTAACTTAGTACATCCTCTTCCCGTTATACGGAGTACTACTGTAGTACTGGCGTAACGCGCAAGATATCACACCCCCTGGGATGAATTTCCGAGCCGATTTTCTCCAAACCAAGGGGGGATAATACAAACAACCAAAATGGCGGCTTTCTAGATCTTTCCAGAGATATTTTGCAAAAAACTATTCCGAGCGTAAGCGAGCGTAGACCCCTACGTACATAAGTACCTCATGTTCGTGACCACGGCGCTGGTTGCTGCTTGGAGTACAGGTACGGTATTCAATTTGTACCGTATTATTGATGATTTGTATATACTTCGAAGTACTCGTATACAACGCGAAGAGCCCAGGGAGGAATATTCGATCGCTCGCTCCCGTGCCGCTTCCGAATGCGCACGCCGTATGATACTTGCGCGCGCATTCGTAGCCTATACCCGGTACGTACACTTTAGCCAGTCTGTCTGTCCACCGGCCTCCAAAGGAGTCCATCTTTAACCACACACTGGCCGTTGCCCGTTGGCCATGAAGTACGATTGCAAAAAAGAAGACGCTTCACGTACGCACGAGTACCTCATTGACAATGTGATTATCAATATCTGACGCCTACCAATCTAACAAAAAATAACTAAATACTAGCGCTGTTATGCTGATACTTCGAATTTGCATTTCGGTTCTCGACCCCTGACAAATTGCGAGTAGTGACAATTTACTGCAGGGATTGCTCAAAAATATCAAGCAAGTCTCTTCTCGTTCACCCGTGGAAAATCAGCTCGACTAAGCGGCACAGGCTACCAAGGCTGTCCATATTGGGCAAAGCTTGCCCGAGGCTAGCATATTCACCTCCCAAACGCGACGCCAGCCATTGAGCCGTGCGAGGTTATATCCGCCCATGGCCTTTGCTCTTAAGAAAAATCAACAACCGCATATGACCAAACGAAACTCAAAATCCTCGTCCAACTCGAGCCCGCTTTGTCAAGCTGCTGCCGCCGCCTTTGACGAGCTCTCCACCGAGTTTCACTTGCTGGTTAATCGTGGCTTGTTGTTCCTCCAACCAAGTGAGATTTTCGCGAAGACGGCGTTTCCTGCAGTTGGTAGAGTGGTTAAAAACAAAAAAATTGCAATTTCGTTTCAGAGTGGGGTAATCATCGTCCCCGTTTGGCTTCATGGCTACATTGTGATGCCAAACAAAACTGTTGGCGCGATATTCATCGGTCGCGAATTATGAATGCTGCGGGTTAGCCATTTTGCCAACGTTGCTCGCAGTCGATGTCCGTTTATTTTCAATTGTTGAGGTAGCCTCACCTGCAAGTGATTTCAAGTAGAATCTACAGTAGTCAAATCCAAACTCACAGCAGCCCTCAATATTACTTGCCTGGCCTTTTCCTTCTGTTCCGCCTTTTCGGCCTTCGCATGCTCCAAGAAGACAGCGTCCCGCTTTAGTTCGCGCATGGCACCTTTGCGTTCGCGCTTTACTTGACGCTGAAGCTGCTTCAGCTTCGTCTGTTCTGCATCCTGCGCTCACACACATCACACACAGACGCGACAAATAATAACAACGGAGATCAGCCAATGGACGAGGAGTTGGAAGCCATGAAGTACGCTTGCTGACAACAATACTATCTCACTCCGATTTTGTCCATCTTGTAAACGTTGTCAAGCATGCCGTTGTTTGGCCGATACTTTCTCCGAGCAACACAAAGGCCCCGGCAGTCCAACGACATTCACACCACACCACACTCCATCAAAAACTGCAGCAGATTGCACGATATTTTGATACGGAAATATCTCGTCATCGCAGATATCCTGCTTTGGATCGCTTGGAATCAGATCACATAATGGGTGACCAAACCACATCAGGCTGCCTAAACCCCCACGATGATAGAAACCCTTGCCACCCGGCTTGAAAAGAGCACGTTTCGTATGCTCCATAACAAGTAGGAGGATGATTTTTCACTGCTTGTCACGCGGGATAGGGTGAAATGTCTGGTATGGCAGTGAAGCTGAACTGCAGCCCTTACGACTTGAAGGAGGAGTGTTCTTTGAACCACTCGGACAATGCTATTAACCCCTTTGGGACTTGAGACGGGAACACTAGCCAAAAAAAGTGACCAGTACAGCATCGGCCACACGAAGCAGCCGAATACTATTAATACTAACAATAGTAATAGTAACACTACTAAAGGGGTACGGTGTGTGTGCCGAAGAGTAACGGAAGGGGATGTACGATACGCGCCTCATGATGGCACTTATATTGTTGCACGCTCTGCCTAGAAGATTAACAATACCGCACATGTCGCTTTTTAGGTCGTTATACCTGATACCTGGGCCCCCAAAGCGTTCATAACAATATCAAACGCACAGGCAGCAAAACGCTAACATATTGAGACCAACGCAAAAAGGCAATGTACCTGAAAGAAGCAAGGCTGCGTAGACAGCATGCAGCAATAAAGATTTGGGCAACGACCACAACAAACTGATCGTGCAGTGCAAACTAATGCAAACCGGCAGCCGCAACGCCACGCGGATCCACAACACTAAACAAGAACATGCTCTTCACGACTGAACATATACCCATGCCACAACGACTAACTAGGTCGTAGACACGAGAGCAAATACTCGTACCTCAAAACATATATGTAACGTGGTTAACACATGCACGAAAACAAACGGGACAAAGCGCAGCCACGCGCCACAAGTTACGGCGGTGCAACTGGTAACAAGGGGTTGGGGTCTACACCTCGCGTCACGAAACTGTCAGGAAAAAACGAGGTAATAAAAACGACACAAATACAGCTGGATATAAATTACGATAGTTGTGGGATGGTAGTCCCGCAGCAGGTAGATCCCTTCGTTCAGTTTGGTTGTGGAGACACAACGAGGTGGGGTTGTGTGGTGTTGCCACACTCTCGGGGTCAGCAACGAGAGATAATATCAAAAGTGCCCCGGAAAGCCAGGATGGCCTTGAAGGATAGTGATAATGAGGCGGTACGATCTAGGGGATAGGAGCTGGTATCCACACAGTCAATGTTGAAAAAATGAGCGTCCAATCTGCTGAACAATAATAGATGGTAATTGAAATAGATGTCACCTTGTGGCCGTCCTTCTTCATCTTGTAGCTTTCTTGAAACTTGGGCGCCAGTGCATCTAGAGCAGGTGGCTCAATGACCCGCCACTGCAGCGCACTTCGCGCTGACAAGCACTAGAGAAGCGAGCGGGTTGTACGGCATTCGGAATGTTACAAAATTATCCTCATTGGAGCAAATGTCATGATCCAACACTGCACAACATAACACCAAATGAGTACCTCATCACAGGAGCGAGCAAAGAGATCGGATCCGCACTCAACAGCACACCGACGCCTTCAATGCATACATTCGATACGGCCACTTGTGTGTGTTGGGAAAATCCTAAGAACGGGATAAGTTCCGCGAGGCTCAGGCAACTTTGAGCTGGCGACGGAAATACACGATTCCGTCCTACGTCGAACTGCTGTAGATGCACACAGGCAGCATAGCTCTGGGCGATGCTTCGCCTTCCAGACGACCGGTGTCTTGAGGGCTAACATTTGGCCGCACCTCAACTCGGGGCTGGAAATGATTCTCACCTTCTCCGTTGAAACGGCCAGCTGCCGTGAAACTTCAAGGTGGAGCTTTTGCAGCGCCTGCGGCAAGGGAGGCTGCGCCTTCGGCTGCACCTATGCAAACAAAACGGTGGAAACCAGCAGTCAAGGACCTTAACTTTCAGGACGGCGCCATGCATATATTTCAATGCTATTAGAAACGGAAAACCAAGTGCAACTTTTCGTGAGCACGTTGCAGCGCGTGTTACCTGCGACAGGACAGCTTGGAAGGGGCCGAACAGCTCGGGAAAGGCCACGTTTCCGCGCAGGGTGTGGGCCGCTTGAAGAACCAGTCGGTAAAGAGTTGCCAAGCATCCTGCAGCAAAAGTTTGCCGCTCTGAAGTTGTCAGCTCCTGAGGAACAGAAGTGCATTGCGCAGGTGAAAACCGTTGTCATTTAAGCTGAACTGAGGCACGTAATCTAAGTTGAACTGAGACACGTCATCTAAGTTGAACTGAGGCACAAATTCAGCCCTTTCAGGAGCGAACACCCTTAATCATTGACGCGGCTAACACGACACCGGTAAAACAGAACAGGGCTGCGAATATGCTGCACAAGTGTCGACAACCCCTTCGACTCGTCCATTCCAAACACGCGAGTTGATCGAATTGATGTAAACATGTCTTGATCAATCAAGTAAACACTGAGTAGGACACCCATATTTGTACCAGGCACAGAATGGTGCCTCAGGTACCACAAACAATAGCAGAAGCCGAAGGCTGTTCTAACAACAAAAATACAGCGTAGGGACATAAAAATGAAACAACCAAGTACCTCGCGGGGGAGGTTTGGCGATCTTTGACAACTTCGAGGGGGAGTTGACAGTGCCGCCGATTCGTCGACTCTCAAGACTTCAAAGTAAGTGGTAAGGAACGCCGCTATGGCAAGATATCCCTTCGACTAACAGCGCATCAGTTTACCTCGCTCGTGCCCATACTGAAAGCGGGAAGGTTCTTTCCCTTGTACGATCCTGCTGCTGCACGCAGCCAACCCAGCTGCGAATTTCGGAACGCCGGAGACGGCGTCGCCTGTTCGCAGATTGTAGACACATGTAGACAAACGCCGCATCAAGTCGCACATATTTCCGCTTAGGGGTCAGCCGTAAAGAGGGGCGGAGGTGTAGCCTTGCTATCGAAAATAAACACCTCGTTTTAAACACAGATGCTTTGAAACACAAATGCTCGTAACATAGCTTATATCGTACTCTATAGTATGAGCATCCATACCGAGGAGCAGAGCTAAGGATATGATCATGTGAAGTGCTATCAATACGAAATCTGATATCATATATACGTAGACTATATACCAAACTCGCGGAACGAAGTTCTCGTGATGTATTTCCTGGACAGTTTATCGATCCTTGCAGAGTTAGGTATGTTAGAGGGTCGACATACGTACCAAGACTCTTTTGTGCCAACACACAAACATGATCAACACCGTAATTAGCTACCGGTAGAAAGCTTTTTACGCTGACATTACCTGCGCGCCTCTGCTTGGACAGAACTGGGCTAAAGCGGACGAAGCAAACACCATTACTTCCGGTGAAACGCGGTCAGCGCCCAGGCAGCAGTGCAGCAGCAATGAGCACGACAAAATACCTGCACGGGCAATTTCATCAGCGATCGCCGCAACGGGGCATTAGGCATTACCAGGTAGATAACAGCACGGAGCTGAATGTCATTTGACGCACAAAACACCACGTCATGGTAGCATACACTATCCGCCACAACATATAATTGGGTCGGCCGAAATCGTAGGCACGCCGGTACGATGGGTCTTCGATTTTGACACCGACCAATACTCTACATGCAGTGCAAAACAATAACGCGCGCGTGAGAGCGTTCGGAAACCCTTCCATTCCCATATCCCAGTATTACTAGAGCTCCACAAGCCAAACAATAAACAAGAGGACGACGCGTGCTCGAGTGCGTTCTTCGTTTCCATACACACCCGACTAGAGCTTCACATGCTGTTCAAAGTAACAAACTTAACAACGCCTTCCAAAGGCCGCACCATCACAACTATTGCGTGCTCACGCCATCAGACTACTAAAGTAGCTGGCCAATAAGGAGTTGTCGAGTAAATTATCGATAGATACAGCGCCCGCTTTCAACTTGTACCTGCGCAGAGGTCGGCGCCTGTCTTGACCGGGCATTGGCTCAGACACTGGGAAAGGTGGAGCAGGACGGGAGTCACAACCGGGTGCCTGCGAGAGCAAATGTTTTGGGACAGAATGTTGAGCAAAACATACTATTACGGTGGCGACTACCTGGTGGTTGTCAACAGCTGACCAGGAGGGGAGACACCTCATTGTGACCACAGTTGACCAGGGTTTCTCCACCGCGAGTAAAGTAATCTCCTACGACTCACTCACAACGTCTTTGCACGGATCCACCTTCTTGGCCAGATGAGTAGCTGACGGCGGAAGAGTATGGAAATATTCCAAACATCCAATAGTTGGACCATGCTTTTAACAGTTTTTCGCCCACAAGATGTCTACCTAAACGAGCATAACATAAATTAGGGCCAACGCGACTTCTCTATTCAGAATATTTAGATGCACAAATATAAATATTTATATTGGTACCTGCATCTACAGTACGAGTACATGCACCAGGCACGTAGCCGGGCTGCATCCATAGAACAGTCGTATTAATAGTTGTCAACCAGAGAGCACAGTCAAAAGGCTACACGGAATGCATATTCTGCACGCGAATTGCATCTGCTCGTAAGAGCAGGCATGTGGCCGTTTACACCGGTACTCTTTGCCCACAAGCACCGCGACCTTTTTCTCAACACACCTGAAGTCAGTACACGGAAATATTTGCACCAAGAGCTTCAGCAGGACGAGTGAGCCAGTGCTCGGCCAGTATCCAGACGCACAGGTGCCCACACTGAGATCTGCCAAAGCCTGGGTAGTGTAAGATTGACAAAAAGTTCGGGGCTCGAGATCAAAATATCGCCAGAAAATCCCAGTGCGAAGCCAGTATCCTGGCAAAGCAAACGTGCACTTTGCACCTGACTGTCGATAGAGCCTCGGTCGTTTTCGTTTGCCACATGTCTTGTATTTGAGTCTCTGGTCAAGGGCTCAGGTCCACCTTCGTTTTTCGCCAAGTAAACGAACGATTGACACTCTACTTGTAGGCTTTTCGTATTCATCGCGGACATGCACGGACTACTCACTTTGATCATTCTCTGGTGTACCCCTCCAACGAAACGGTGCCACAGAGAAGCCGCTACCTCAGGCATCTCCTCGGTGATGTCGTAAATCAATCTGGAACGGAGCGAGAAGAGAAGGAGAGGGCTTGCAATATTCACCACCTGCCTCATTCGGGGAGCTGAGGGGTGGCATACCGGCAACGTCGGTCCACTTCGCCATCCTACGCCGTCCAAGCTCACCTAGACAGAAAATCCAGCTGGCTCTCCCGATCCTGGCGTTCTGTTGAAGAATGTTTTAGCAACTGCCCCCCAACTCGGCGACATCGCTTCAAGAGCACATCGTAGAAGTTGTGCATCTTCTCCTTGTTGCGCGAGTCCAGCTTGATACTGTCATGCGTGGCAGTCATGTGTTAAAAGCGCTGACATCGTGTGCAGCGGATGCGCCGTCCTGTACTACTCTTGTAGCAAGGAGGATTTGAGTATGGCAATATGAGCACATGTCGGTAGAGCCACGGGTAGTGAAATCGATCGACTACTTTGTGCACCGCAAGAGGAAAGCGTTCATCGCCGAAGCCGCGCAGTTGGACACGATGCTCGCAATTGGTTTGGTGCAGCGCAAAATCAAGCAATGGAAGCAGGTCGCATCCTTCGGGGAACGTATGGCGAATTCCTCCTCAAACAAGAGACACACAGCATGATCGACAATTAGTAGAAAGAGTACTATTAATAGCTGGCATGTCATATACAAGGTTAGACTGCACTATACCTGGTACAGCTTAAGCTCTATAAGCCGACCACCACCAGTGGATTATCACACCTGTGGTTCTTGTGGATGCGGTCTAGGATCGTATTGATGTCGTCCGTCGTTGTCGCGTGCTCTGCCAGAAGAGCGAGCAGCTCCTGGGTATGGAAACAGCCGTGATCGCGAAAGTACAAGGGCAGTTCGTCAGTACTTGGATGCAAGTGAAATTATCATCCTTGACACTGCTATCATAGGCGAGCACCTGGGATGTTGAACGACATAAAAAACAATTATACACCTACAGTAAAAAACCCGAGAAAAAACTGTATGAAGAAGACAATGGCTTTGCCGACCCGAAAAAAAAATCTTGACAGAATCAAAGTTATGCTTGTAGCGAACGTTCGTTTGTTTGGCCTACACCAAAACGTACTCTCGCCAGAAATTAACAAAACGTCCAACGAGAGCCTACAGTAATTGGTTGTTCGCTTGGACTGCTCGCTTCCCGTTTTTTTTGGGTGCACATACTTTGCGGCAACTTAATCGATAGGGGCGCCGTATGTTATGGGGTCTGGACCAACCCAGACTGTGCTGCCTGTAGGATAAATTTGCAACCTACAAAAAACATTACTCGAGAGGCTGTCCTAACATTATTTTAATTATTTTTCTTGTTGGCATTAAAAAAAATACTTTGGCTTAATTTTGTTATGTTGATTGTTCTTGGACTTACAAAGCGGACCATCGATCCATCTTGCGACGACCAGAGTATGTAAGATACGTAGACAGGATATTTTTCGGTATACTGGTACGTCGTATTAAGGTGTGAAGAGTGAAACAGCCCGCTGAATCGAGTGTTTTACCATGTTATTTTTGATGTTAAGGGCATGACACACTGTAGTGTCAACAATGTTAACAATGTCAACTACCAAGCACGCATCACGACCATGCACGGGCAATGCTACCATCAAACAAGCCCAATCTTCGTTGCCTCAGGCGCTTGCCAAAAAAATCGATAATATACACCTGCCACACCTGTTTGAATATTAAAACTACAAAGAAACAAACAAGCACAACACATAGAATAGTGTGCTTTCTGCAGTGTATTGCCTTCGCCCAAGTAGATACTCAAGCATCAAAATGCCTACCCAAACACACTCTCGCTCTCGTGCACAACGAGACTGGGGTAAAGCGATGCAGGGTGTTCCACTAAAAAAGGACGGATGAAAAATCAACCCGGACAAAAAACGACGCGAGATTATTGCTTTTGACGGCCAGTGTAGAAAGGACAGCCGCCAGCGGCCACACGCGCACGCTCTCAACCGCACCCGAGTGCGTGCACGCGGGTGGGCGACAGGCGCGGTCTGAGGAGGTGACTCTAGGCCGTGCGGCTGCGAGACACAAAAAAATGATACGCATTCATCGTTTTAGCTGGGAGGCTAGGGTGCGACTGTCATACAAGGGTATTTTGCTGTAGGGCGCCTGTGATCGCTGTTACAAGTAATGACATCACCATGAATACTGCAAGGACATCGGCCTCCTTTGTGCGTTCTCCGGGAGGTTCACATTACATGGTTTGGCGCGGTGCGAGTTGTGCTGCCCACCAAACACCAGATGCGAAATCCCTGGAGTGATTCTGTGTGGTCTCCAACAGACTACAGTATTGATAGCCGTCGTGTTCCGCCTTGACTGACTACATTTGTTTGCGGCTACAGACGACATTTCCGAGCCATGCGGACACCTGACTTGCTCCACCAACAAAGCAGTCCAACCTCGCACCAAAGCAAACTTACCTCATACGATGAAGGGCAGGCAATAACGTACGGGAGCTCCTTTATGCTTTTCCCTTCGCTACTCCCCATCGGCGCCAGCGTATATTCTGGAATTACGAGAAAAGGGAATGGTCGCATTGTTGGGTATCTGATGCGAATAGTCATGGGCACGAAGCGCTCGAGGTCATTGGTGCACACTACACGGGAAGCCATCGGGCCAAGCGCGTATGCAACACAAATCAAAGTTGCGGACTCGCCGGCGTTCAATTGGTTGAAAACGCATCCATGGTGGCATCCGCAAACGCGAAGCTCAAGCGTCACTGCAAGATTTAGCGGTCGTCCATTATTCGCGTAAACGCCGGTACGAGGCGAAATACAAACGGCACCAATAAACACATGTACGATAATCGTGGTGTGCTGTGCACGCTCCTCGCCGTTTTTTAGACGTATTTTTGAGCCATTGTCGCGTTTCCTCGCGATGAGGTCCACCTCTCGGTCCGCTACTTCCTCATCATGCTTGCCGACCCCGGCTCTGCCGGGGTAGGCCTCGGCCGTGCTCGCGCCGTGCCCTGGTGGGGCGAACTACGATGTGGATACCAGGCCCTAACCCCAAAACGGCATGGCCTCCTTCTCACTGTCACATCCGTATCAAGAGCAAATCTCAAGAGGCCAGTCTGCGATATACTCTCGTTGCTGATCCCTGAAATAATTGTGGCTACGCTATATAGCCACTCAACCCACCTGCACGTGTCTTCGCGTCCTAAGCCTGAACCACGAGATCAACGTGCTGTGGAACTATACCACCCCGCAATTGCCGTCTCGGGTGGGGATCTTGAAGTCAACAGGAGCGACATTGTTTTTTGTTTTACGAGCATATAGAGCGCTTGCTTGCGCTTCTTCTTTTTCGACCACGTACCCAGGCTGACGTATCAAACCTGTACGTACCACTACTGCTGTACTACTACGACTGCTGCTTGCTGCCGTCTCCTGTGCCAAAGTACCCGCCCGAGCGACCGGCGATTTATTGCTGCATGTATGTACATCAGTACTGCAACTACGACTGACTGCTGCTTGCTGCAGTCTGCTGTGTGTACATACATCAGTACTGCAACTACTACACTAGCTGCTCAGCGTGTATAATACGACGAGTATAAGGTATGTAGTACTGCTGCTGTGCTGCTGTGCCTATACGAGTACTCGTAGCAAGAGCTGCTGCTGTAGGTACGAACAAGCAGTGATATCAATAGCACGCAACGGCACCTTCAAGCAGACACAAGAGGGGGAAACGGCAAAGGTACCGGACGCGAGTGATAGCTGATGCTTTTGGGTCGAATTTCTTTCGCGTTGTTTCCGAGTAGTCTACTCTGTGCTATTTGTTTGTGAGTGACTTTATAAGGGCAAATGCCAAAATCAGGTGTACCTGATTCGTTTGAGCCAAAATCAGGTACATACTAAAAAAACCCAGTGAAAACGCGCGCCACGAGCAGTGTTCTGTCCACGAAAATCCATAAAAAAAATAACGCGCCTAAAGCATTAAGCGTGCCAAATGGCCTCCAAAATCTGAATAGTTTCGTTTTTCCGAGGGTGTAGATACCACGGGCTTCACTTGGACCTGCAGAGAGTCATTATTACTAGGTTTCGTTTGTTTCGCCACGGCGGGGTCGCCAAGAGTATTTAATCTGCCCCCCCCTGTTGGCAGCTTTAAATCTTCTAGAACGTCCTCGCGGAACCGCCTGCTCGGCACGAAATTACCT
>JAYJME010003547.1:0-11980 GCA_036873775.1 Costaria costata | reverse complement strand
ATGAAACCTAAGAATATACAAAACTGTGGAAGCTGGTCCAGTACTGCAGTTTTGTGTATGTACGTACGTACTCGAAAGAAGTTTACGAAATTCAATGAATACCGATAGTACAGCAATAACAGACTATGATAATAGTCATATCACAAACAAATTACTCGTGATTCGGTTTTGTTGATCAGCGAAATTCTATCAATACAGATAGTACAGCAATAGACTATGAGGATAGTCGTATCACAAAATAATATATACTCGGGATGATCAGCGAGTTATAACCGAGGAAAAGAAAGCAGAAGAAAGCATCTGCTGTACGTTTACCGCGCCCCCTCAATGTGATCCGAAAACAGACGAGAAATGGGAAGAAATCGAGAAGAAACTGTGGACTTATACAGGTATATGCCCAGCTATACTGAAATGTATGAAGTACAATCAGCATGGTGAATGTGTATTTAGGATACGTACTCAAAAGAAAGCAAAGAGAGCTAAGGAGCAGAGCAAACAATACTAAAACTCAAACTGATATGTACTGGTAGACGCAAGTCAGCGCACAGCACAAAGTGTACCAGCCAGCCAGTGGTGTAATATGAGCTAGCATGATACCTACCCTACCTAGTAGTCCTCTTACTTTTAATACTCGTACTACACGACGAAAAATGTGGTACCTGGCACAGACGAGAAATTGAAAGAAGCCGAACAGAAAACAGTGGACGTGTTTTACGTATGTCCTGTGTTATACTGAAATGCGCATGTTATCACATCGAGTAAGTGAGTCTGTACGTGTATTATGATACGTACTCACTCAAAGAAAGCTGAAGAGCAGAGCCAAAAGTACTAAAACTAAAAAAAAACATGTACTGGTTTAGACGTAAATTGGTACAGCAAAACGTGTACTGCGCGCCCGTCAGTCGTATATGTGAGCTTGAATAATACCCACTACTGTAGTAATCATACTTGTAATACTCGTATTGTACAGCAGTATTAACGTATCAACAAAGAAAACAAAAAATACCGGAACTCGTACGATGTAAGAATTACTACCCCCCGACAAAACCGATAGGAAGAAAAGCTTAAACCTTCCCCAGAAAGCAAAATCGAAACCCAGTAAGAACAATATAGCCCGTATCGCCTAAGGCCTCTGCTCCCCTGGTGAGCTGCTTTGTTGTACTCGTAGATGTGAAGAAAGGATAATCTTCGAGTCCACGTTGATTCTGTTGATGATATGATGAACGATGTTCTCGTAGAGATATGTGAAGTGCTGCTGCTGCTGCTGCTGCTGCTAATACTGATGATCGTGTAGACCTGATGATTATGATCGTGAAGACCTGATGATGGTGTAGACCTGATAATGATGGCCGTAAAGATGCCCAATGGCTTGGCTCGAGATGCCGCTGCGTTGCCGTGAGGTGTCCGTATCCCTTATCACATCCAAATGGATCTGATGTTCCCAGTGACGATAGTCCCTGGCTCTCTTTATATGCGGCGCAATTAAAATGTTTTGTTTTCGAAGGAGAAACGCAACAAAATATTTTCGAACTCTCAAATGAGCATTGTGCCGAGGGAGTCCTGAAGAGCATTTTTGATGTACTCGTGAGGGCTCGCGATGTAGTTAGCCTGTCCATACCGGAGTGGAGAAGATGGTTGCCATGCCATTGATGAAGCCATTGATGGTGGTCTTGCTGAGCTGGCTGCTGCTGAGCATGTAGATGGCGATGTGTGCCCCCCTGCTCCTGCAGTCGAGTCTTGAAAATCATGGTGAGATTGTTTGCTACGATGCTGTGTGTCTTGTGAAGCTTGCGCTCAGGTTGAACGTGGCTGATGTATGATGACCGTAGTCCCTCGCTGCTGTACGTAGTAGCCGTGGGTGCTGTGGTTGCAGATGATGTGAGAAGAAGAAAGCTGCCATATTGCAACACGCGGGACTTCCGTAGTATTGCCATGGGATTCCAATGGGGCTTCCATGAGTCTCCCATGAGCTTCCATGGGACTTCCCTGGGCCCGCGCGACTTCCGTGGTGCTGCCATGGGACTTCCATGGGTCCGCGAGACCTCCGTGGTGTGGCCACCGGACTTCCATGGGACTTCCGTGGGCCTCCCATGGGTCTTCGATAGAAACTACAGAAAGAAGGCAAAGCGTGGGAGTTGATAAAGACAGTGCAGTGGCAATACCGCATCTGCCGCCCATGAACGAACCCTTGTGGCATGTCATGCCGGTGCCATGGCACGTCCCGCAGCAAGTGCCATGGCATTGCTTGCCACGGCATTGCCTTGGCACTGCCCTGGGCTCTGGCCGTGGCATGAAGACCCATGGCAATGCCAGGATGGTCGACGGCAAGGCCATGGCATTGCCATGGAAATGACAAACAATACCCACTACCGTAGTGGAGATTATCGTCGTCATCCAACTCTTTAACTCTTTTTTGGGGGTGGTACTAGGCAACTGCCGAAGCGTTCACGTTTGACACTGAGCTGCGCGGCCAGTGGTTTTGCTTGGGGCTCGAGGCGTGCTACGATAGAGGCGCACCGGTTTTGTTCTGAGGCTCCTCACTTTAGGAGCTCTGTGTTTCACCCGCATGCTGGTTTTGAGCCAACCAAAAGTGCAACCTGATTTAAACAACCTTGACCAAGGCGTTTTCATATTGTAAAACAAGAACGACACCCTGACGATTTGAGTTAAGGAGCTCCGTCCTTTAGAAACAAAAAAGCCAAAACGTGCTACCTCTATCGTAGCACGCGTCGCTCTAATGACACGAGTATGGTTTCCGAGAAGGGTCAATAACCGTGTGTGCCCTTGCAAGGATGCAGCAACTTTACGGGAACTGCACGCACTACGATCGGCCCCCTATTTATCGTCCCCGAAAACAGAAATGAAATGATTATCACCCGAAATCTCCCCCTGCCCAAACCACCTCCCTGCCGCGCCCCACACAACAAGTGCCTATTTAATTTGTAGAATTATTATTCTATCTACGGTCTGACAATGCGTAGGGCTTGTTCCCATCATAATTAAGTACCCTTAAACTTCAAAGTATTAACCTAAATATGCTGTACGTAGTGCACGTGGTCACATCTGATAGCGACTATTTTTTTTTCCGGATTGTTGTTCGTTTTATTCTGTGTGCGTCGCTTATACTGCTGTAGGTGCTCGCCGGGCTGCCGGTCGTCTTCGTGCAAGGGCGAGAGAACGGCTGGGGAAAGATAACCTGCGACAGCATGGCCCAACACGCCAAACAAGTCGCACGCCAACTCGATCAAGGTCTCCAACCGGGGGGGCGGCCTCCTTTCGACTACGGAAAACTCATGCTTCCCCACTGGGTCCGGTTCGTGCGCGACCGTGTGCGGCAGGCCGGAGCAGAAATTCGGCAGGCGGGGAGTGATGAACTCTCGTTGGCAAGGGACGAACCTGAAGAATCAGAGGAGGCGGAATCTTCGCTGCACCCAGAGATGCTCGTCGGTGGAGGATGATGATGTGTACCTGGTACAGTATTCGCGGTGGTTTTTCTTGACCGATTCTTTCACAAAACCGGCGTCTGTCGAAGCGAACGGGCCAACGCGTGAGACTTGTTTCGTCGCAAGCCGTCTCGAGTTGGTTCCGGTCGCGGTGTTGCTGTGGTGGTTTGGATGGTATGCTTTGAATGCGGTCGGCATTTCGTTTTTGTTTTCTTCGAACACGCACAGCCTAGTGCGAGTACGTTGCAGCCTTGCCTCAAGACCTTCATGACCCAACCCTTTGGGGCGGGGGTCGTTTCACGATGTCATTTGCCTGTGTGCGTGACTCCCCTGATCCCAAGCGTATTAGGGGTGAGATGCAGTGAACCCTAGCGGTCGATGCTTTTTGTTGCTGTATTATTTTTTTCCGGTTGCACGAGATGTCCTGTATCTCATACGTATCCCATTGGTTGTCTGTAGACATCTATCTCTAGGTTAGACAGGAATTCGTGTTTGAACTCATTACGAGCATATATATATATATATAGGGGGGGGCTGTAGTGAACCCTACCAGTCGATGTTTGTATTGTTGTAAGATTGGTCCAGTTGCACGAGATGTCCCGTATCGTGTACGTATCGCGTTGTTTATCCGTAGAAACCTAGGCAAGGCCAGGTATTCGTGTTTAAAAGCATGTACACCTCTCTGGGGCAATAAATATAGAGATGTCGTTTGGACATTCTTCGTGTAAATACACGCAATCGAAAAATGTTTTATTTACTATTAATACTATACAGTTGTGTTCTGTTAATACATCTTCGCAACAGTTACCATATCAAGGTCAACGCAAGGTGTTGTACACAGTCTGCGTGGATCATTCCCCATAATTCCCGACCATTCCCTAGCACGACAATAGATAATAAGAAAAAAAAAAAAAAAAAAACATTTTGCTTTGGGGGACGACAAATGATCTGGCGGTGAAAACCAAAGAAAACGTAATGACTCATCAGGCCGACTCTTATGCAACATTTATTTTTGGCATTGAAAAAGGGAGGAAGTCGGATTTTCCGCCGGCGCAACATCACAGCACATCAAAACTCCCGACACCGCACTCGTATGGCGATTTTGTTTATTTTGATAGTATTTCATGGGCGTTCAGGAATATCACAACATAACTCGGAAATTGATCTCTACGACGACACGAACGGACGAGTGATCAACGCCGGGTTGGGCGATGAACCTTCATCACCTCCTCGACGGAAGGGAACTGACTGCGGAATCTCCTTGGGAGCTGTGTACGGGGCTTTGGTGGTCGCTGGACCAGCGTGGCGCTCTCCCTCTCACGGAGCATGAGCGCCCATTCACCGCTGCTTGCTTGCGGCCGTCGTAGTCAGAAAAAAACGCGTTTGATTGTTTTGATCATCTCGTTTGGTTCATCCCCGCGAGGAGACGAATTGGTTTGGACTAGCGCAGCTGCTAGGTGGTCACAACACACACGATGGCGGCCAAGGTCATACTGATGATCTCACTCTCCGTGGTGGTTGCTTCACGGGTGCTGCGTCCCAGCTCTGTACCAGCAGAGTAGCCTAGTCACGTACCGTCGTATTATAACGCCATAGCGCCCAGTCTATAACCTTTACAACTTGTAAAATGCTTCCGAGGTCTCTTGCAAAAGCGTCTTCAATAACTTTCAGAAAAAAACAAATGGTGGAAAAAGGCCGCAAAAAATATTATTTGGTGAAATTTGATCATCGATAAAATCTCGGAGGAGCATTTTTTCCACCAAACAGGCCACGCAAGATGCGATTTTGGTCATTTCTGATAATGTTTGGGACGAGATACCCCGGAGCTTCCGTAAGCATCCATATAATCACCCAAAAATATATATTACACAATTAAGAGTGGGCCTGATAAAAAATCAGCTCATGCGATGATAGACCTTCGATTTCGATACAAACTCAAGCCACGGCCAACCCGCGTGGTGTCGGGCAAGACCAACGAATGTAGATGCCGGCCCCGAATATAACAGGTGGATCTGAGGTCTAGGGGGCGACAGCTTGCCAGCGGTGTCCTACGCTCTTCTCCCAAACCTAAAAAAAACTACCTGGTACGTATTTTTTGCCATTCGCGGGGGATCGAGAAATGTTGCCGCCTATTTTCTATACACCAGCGGCCAAATATATATTTTTTCAGACGCCTGGCTGGTGCTCGCCACGTATCACCGGCAATTGTGTGAACACTGTGACCGTAGGGTGTTGGAGCCCCTATAACGAGCGCGCCCCGTTCAGAGTTCAAAACGCAGTCGTTTTTTTTGTTTTCACGTAAGTAAAAAAAAATAAATCGTCAGCTGTGAGTTCTTCCGATCGATCGATTGGTCCATACTTAACTTTGCAAGTTGCGTACAGTACTCCGATCGTGCGATTCCTACGTTCCTCGCTGAGGATCACTGGCCAGTGGCTCACCCTGGGTGCTTCAAGGGTCAACGAGACGATATTATTTATAGGCAGGCACGATGTCCAATTGATTTCGGCCAAAAACGTTTCGTGCGCATGGTACAGCAGTCGCACACGCGGGGAACTCAATAGTTCACAGTATAAAGGTGAACCCGAAAGTTCGTATCATACGTGTGACAAAAGGGGGAGTCAAAAGAGACAAAATATTCGAAAGTAGTCCGTTTGAGTGTTGCAGTAGGTACTTCATAACTTCCTTCCGTCTCGACGTTGCAGCCGGTCACAGCAGCAGAGGTCCAGCCCAGGCTTGATGCTCGGGTTAACTCCGCCGTTAGCTTTGACGTATCATAGCAGGCGTTTGGTGAATATCGTACATGCTATCGTGACTCCTTCTGCTCTTGGTAAATATATGAAGAAAACACTTCATCACACACCTACCTGTAAGATTGCAGACGGTTGTCCAGCGGAAGAGAGGTGTTTTTTCGTGTATTCTGCAGCCGGGCTAGCGAGTGCTGCACTTTAATCCGACAGCTCTGTGTTCCATCTCAGACGACACGAGGGAGTACGAACGCCGAGGCTGGATCCCAAAACCTGATCCTGAAAGCAACACGATGAAGATGGAACATTTAACTACAACCTGGCTGGAGAATAGCACGGGCTGGGCATCAGTCAGCGCCAAGACGCGAGCGCTCGAAAACGCTCGTAACGTACCCGTTGTCCCCGCGTCGAAACACACCACCTCTTTACCGTCGGATTGCCCGTCTAGACTCGCGACGGTTATTACGGGCGGGCGTGGTAGTCAGAACCCACGATTGACCCAGAAACACTTACTTGCATACAGTAGCCCGTGTTTTTCCGCACCATACTTGTATATAACAGCATGCCATCCCGAACACAATCTCGACGATTTACCAGCTACTACGCGTCCTCTGGACGTTAAGAGCACCCCTCTTTTCATCACGGCAGTTCAACAGCAGCGTACACCAGCAGCAGCGAACCTCATCTAGGCTCATGCCGGTATTCGTAGGAGGAGAGCGCCTGCCCCCCCCCCCCTTCCCGCCCTTTTCAACTTGTGATGCCCCCTGGGTTTCAAATCAGCCAACCAACATCCCGAACGGGAACGTTGTACATGTAGACTATACAGTATGTCCCTGTTTTTCAACATCATATTATAAAAAATCGTTACTATGTCCCCCCGTAGTGTCTGTTTCTTCAACGGTGCGGGCCTGACAAAACCTTGGTTCACCCGGTGGCCCGATTGATCCATCGACGGATTGATCATTTTTTTTTCGAGTTATCGTCGACGTCGTCGTCGTCGTCGTCGCGTGTTTTGACGAAAAAATCATTTTTTTCCCCTTCTTTTTCTTTTCTTGTTTTGTTTGCTCTGTGTGCACACAACAACCACGTTCGTCGGGACAGGTCGGGAGGGCAAGCGCTGTCGTGGCTCCTCGGGGTGCCCGGCGCTAGCTCGTGCCTGCTTGAGCTGACCGTCCCGTACAGCACCGCATCGTTCGACGAGAAGCTGACCGCGGGCCCGCTGGCGTCGAGCTACGTCTCGAGAGAGGTATGGTACAACATGCCGAGAAAAAGAGCGGGACGGCTGACTCATTGATACGCACGCCTTCGGCCCAGTATATAGAACCCACCCTTTGCGGCTCTCACCCCAAACTGCAAGTCCGTCCTGCAGAAAACCTCCTGCAGGTCGTTAGTGGTCAGTTTCAATCTTGCACGTCGGCCTCGACTAACCCGGCCCCTAAACCCTAACCCTGACCCTAACCCTACCCCTCACCCTAAGCTAACCCCAGCCCTTTGGTGGGGGGGGGGGGTCGAGGTCGGCAGGGGCGGTCGCGCGGCTCCGCAGTGTGGTGTGGGGGGCGTTTAAAAATACTGAACGCGGGCGGACGAAAGGCCAACCTCTCGACCGATCAGACCAACGATCTGCAGGAAAAAGATTGCCAAGCCGGCCTGTATTTAGGGCGAGCCACCCTTTGCAGGATGGACGGACGGACGGACGGGCGGGCAGTCTCTGCGTCCCCGGGTTGCTGCACCAACGATCACAAGGAGGAACACAGCGCACATTTTGGACGCCCTGGAGCCTGTTCAAGGAATACAGTACGCGACATGTGTTCATAATTTGGGAGTTAATAATTTCAGGCTGAGTGTTTTAAAATATTTAGAATTTACAGCTAAGCACTTGTGCAGCGAGGAACGCCACTCTAAATCCTATGTAATAGCCTTTTAGAGCCTACGCTCAACGTTGAGGTCACAATAAGCCGTGAGCCTTAACCAAAATAGGAGTGTATTAACTGATGTAGCTTACTGTAGACCGATCTGTCCACGAAGCATATTTCCGTCAGCGCAAGCGAGCCCCAAAAGCCCTTGACGCACGCACGCGCAGCCTTGCAGAAATTTCTGAAAGAGCTAGAAAATTCTGGAAGATCTAGAACTTTCTGAAAGAGCCTCTAACCACGGCTCATGTTTCCGTCCGCACAAGCGAGCGGACCCCAAGACTTTACGCGCAGTCTCTCGCAGAAATCTGTGAAAGAGGTCGTACATATTACATGACAGACGTTTCTGAAAGAGGTCCTACGCACGTAGGTATTTCTGAAAGAGCTAAGGAGGAGAGAGACCTACGCGCGCTGCCAGTTTTGATCGCTGGCGCGGCTGGCCTTGGAGCGGTCGGCCGGCGCCGCGCGTTTTCTCTCCGTGCAGCAGCACCCGCTTCGTCCCCACGGTTAGTGCCGTGCTGGTAGGGGCAGCACCGGTTCTTTTTCGGAATGCCTCTGCGTGGTGAGGGGCCGTCTGCGCGAGCGGGTTTTTTGTTTCTGGCGGAAGGGTTCCCGCATGAAGACCGTTGAACATGGGCTCCGTTGGGTATTATTAAGTGGAATAACAGTAGTCATAACCAACGATGTGTCCAAACGCCTGTATCCTCTTATGATATGGTTCCGATTATTGTATTCCCGGGTAATAGAACAGCAACCGCCGTACACTATATGCAGCAGGGTTAAATGGACACACGACGCATATTCTGTGTGTGGGCCTGTGTGGTGGGCGTCTAACCTTTTGTTTTTTTAGGCATGCGTCGGAGGGTAAAACAAAAACAAGAAATAGAAGCGTTCGATTGTTCCTGGGGTATTACAATTTTGTTTTTTTGTTGGAGTTGTCAAACCTGGCACAGCCGGCTGGCTCAAGAGCTCGCGCACGCGGTATGACAGCGGTCTCGACGCAGCTAAACCCACGGCTGCCGTTTAGTTGCCTCTCCCCACGTCGCGTATCTCCTCTCGCCGGTACGGCACGGTACGGTACGGTATACCTTGCCGGTTCACCGGGAGACGCGGGAGGGGGGAAAACAAACCATCAATCACGCGGATTGGAAGGATCGCCACCGGGTGTTCCTAGCCAATCACATTGACGCCGTTTCATGACCGGCCTCGACATACTCCCACCAATCACGCGTCGAGGAAGGAGAGCCCGCGGGTTTCCCTAGTCAATCCGATTTACTACTGTTTCACGACCGGCCTCGATTGCACCTTCACCAATCACGAGTCGCGGCAAAGGAGAGAGCCCCCGGGGTTTTCCTAACCAATCAGATTTTCCGCCGTTTCACGACCGGCGTCGTCGACGTTGTTCCCTTGAAATACGTCTACCGACGGCATTTTAGACGTCTGTCGGACGGCAGGCATTTGTCGAAAACAAATGCCTGACCACTACCAGGGTAGGTCTTAGAGGGGGTGACGTCGACCGTACGCGCTTGACCGGTGCTCGTTTCTTGGCGACGGACCATCATTAGACATCTTCACACTTGTCATATATTTAATTACGGAAGTTTGGCGAGCTGAACCCTTTGACTACTCCAAAAAGTATCCCACACTTTTTTCAAGTCGTTTTGTCCCCAAAAAACCGTTTCCGGCTCTAAAGGGGTTAAGCTTTTTTGTTTCACATCCACCGGCGGACAGTCAAAAGTATAAACAAACTTTTGGTTGCCATGGCCTTGTTTATCTCAACCCCCCCCCCCCCCCACCCCCGCGTTTTCTCGCCAGGCTGCTGAAGGACTAGCCCGGGACGCGTACGCTCACGCCGTGGCGCTGTGCGTTGCGGGGTCTGACCGGGGGCCCCGCGCGTTGCTGGACAAGCGCGTGGTGGGTGTGGGGAGTACCGCGGCGGTCGTATCGTCGAGTCCCAGGAAGGGTTTGCACAGGTGCTTCGTCTGCACCCAGACGGCGGAGGGGTTCGCGCACTACGAGCTCAACCTCGCCAAGGGCCGGCGGGACAGGCGAGCGCGAGCGAATGGGCCTTTCGCGGTCACGGGAGTAGTGGTGCTGTGCTGACGGTGACGTTTCGCGTATATAGCCTTGTTGTGCAATGCCAATGGTGTTTTTTCGCGTACGTAGCCCTTTTTATGCAGTTGGTGCTTGGAGTTGTATGATAGAACAGGAGGCGTTCTGGTGTTTTTTTTTCGCGTTGCCTTCTTTTTGCAATTGGCGTTATGGAGGAGTAGAACAGGAGGTGTGGTTCTCGTAGCCTTTTTCACCAGATGGTGTTGGGGTGGGAATTATAGAGGAGTTCACCCGTGGGTGATTGTTTGTCTCGTCGGGGAACCAAGCGCGAGCATTTTTTGTTTAGATGAACACCAATCGCCGCACCTGCCACACTTCTTCTGCTTCTGTTTCCGTGTGTAGCGCGCTTTCACGATGAGCCTCGCCCAGAGTTTTTGTTTTGCTGGTTTTGCGTGCGCCGATTGAATGGGCACCGCCCGCTGCGGCGGGAAGGCGTTTTTTGTCCCGTGCATCGCAACCCCTACCACCCCCCCTTCCCGTCTTAGTCACCGCTTTCTCAGAAACGGCGAAGGCAACACCGTAATACCCAATCGATCCCCTTTCCCGCCCTGATCACCGCCTCTCAACAGAAACTGCGAAGACAGAACCTCAAAACCCTAAACCACCAGCCATCCCCCTTTCCCGCGTTTGAGCGCCGCCTCTATAGAAGCAGCAAATACGACACCTCGATCCCTACAACCAGCCCCCTTCTCCGTCCTGATCACCGCCTCTCGACAGAAACTTCGAAAACAGGGCCTCAACGCGCTAACCCGTAACCATCCCCCTTTTCCCCGCATTTGCGTACCGCCTCCACAGAAGCGGCGAAGACAACGCGGTCAGCCGCGTCATGCTCCAGGCGATCGCTGAAGCGGCAGGAGTACCCGTCCCCAGCGGGTTCAAGAGCGACCACCTGTTCTTGGCTATCGGCAACGGCAACGGCAACGGTGGCGCTGGTGGCGCTGCCACAGAAGCCACCGGCGGCGGACTAGAGGGCCCCTCGAAAGGGAAAGGGGAGGGGGAGGTGCCAGCAGCAGGGGGAGGGGGGGAGGCTACCGAGATAGTGCCGATGGCGGAACGCTCACCTGAGTGCGACGCTATCGAGGAGCTCGTGAGTAGGAGGTCGAGCGCGGCGCTGATCGTGCCGAGGGGGCCACCAACCCACGACGCTTCTGCTTCTGCTTCTGCTTCTGCTTCTGGATCTGCTTGTTCTGCTGCCAGTGATGGCAGTGTCAGTGGCAACGATGTCGGTAGCGGCGGCGTCGGCCACGTCGTCAGCGAAAACGTCAGCAGCAGCAGCAGCAGCAGCAGGGTTAAAAAGAGCGGCGCAGCCGGGGGAGGGGGGGCGAACAAAGATTTTTCCGCGAAAATTTCGACGCCGCTGCCGCAACCAGAAGCAGAACCATCGGCGGCGGCGGCATTGGCGGAGGCGGTGGTACTACAAGACTTCGCGGTGAAGGCGGCTCTACCCCGCGGCGCCACCGTAATCCTCCCCGGCTCCTTCAACCCTCTGCACAGGGGCCACCTCGGGCTCCTCGAGGCCGCGCGCCGGTTACTCTCGGAAAAGCTTCAGGGCGACGCGGCCCCTGACCACGGTCAGACCTGGGGCGCGGGAGATGCAGCTGGCGGGTCAAGATTACTGAGCGCGGCTGCTGCGACGCCAGGGGCTAGCGTTCCCGTGCACGCCGTGTTCGAGCTCTCGGTTGCTAACGCCGACAAGGGGGGCCTGGCGGCCGAGGAGATTCGGAGGCGTGCGCGGCAGTTCAGCGAGGGCGGGGGCGTCGGCTGTCCCAT
>JAYJME010003546.1:0-11981 GCA_036873775.1 Costaria costata | reverse complement strand
GACGGCGAGATTGCTGGGGATCGGGCTATCGAGGAAGCTTCATTGTCGGATGATGCTCTGGCGTTGTTTTTATATAGCTACAGCAGTATGGGAAATGTCTCGCTCAAGTTCAATACTTTTTCGGCACCTGTCTTTCAGCCGAGGTACAGCAGTCGTGGTGCCAACATAACTGATTTTTTAAGCTTGTTTCAAACTTTTTGTCAACAGTTTGGATTTTGAATTAGTTGACGCTGTGTAAGTTTAAAAAAAGACCAGGCACTAATCTCAGGCAAATAATTAGAGGTGGTCCGAATTTATTCTTGTCTTTTTTACGTGGAAACCCTATATTACTTCTCATCATCAATCCTAACATGTTTCGACCTCTGAATTCTGCCGTCCCCACCGAAAGACGGATTGATTGTCGTTCTTCACGAGTCTCCTCGCAATCTTAGTCCTCGCCGTTCGAGTCCGAGCGTGTCTTGTCTGTACGCGGGCGTGTCGTTACCATGCTGTATACCCCAGTCGTCTGTTCGGGGAACGGGTGGGAGATACCCTGGTATAACCTTCCTTCATTTGAGGCACGAAACACAAACTGTGGTTGAGTAAAACATGTTGCTGCCTTGTCCTGGAGAGCTGTACTGTGCCCACTAGCCCGCTAGATCGTAGGGCGTCTTGCTTTGAATCTACTGTTCGCAACGGGGGCAAGGATATCGTAGGGCAATCGTTCATGCACGCCATTCTCGGTACGGTAAGTGCTCACGTGCATGATAGCAATATACCGGGGATTTAATATGTGACCGTTAAGTACACTATTCGATGGTTGTGTAGCACACACCTCCGACGAAATTCAGAGGCGATTATCTCCAAACGAAGGGGGGGACACACCTATCAAAAAGGCGGCGTTCTGAAGACCTGGTCGTGGTATTCCTGGAAATACTAGATAATCGACAAGGCGGTTTTCGGAAGATCTCGTGAACATAGACAGCTCGATAGACGCGTCGCTTTAATCGTCCAAATTTCTCGAGAAAATCGTCCCTGAAATACGCCTTTGAAGTCGTCTGAAGTCGAGGGGGAGTTGTTAAACGTAAGGATGTACTGCAGTCGATTTTCACGTTATGCTACGCTTCAGAGAGCGTGTGGGGGAACGGACTCCGCGCATGAGCGAAATACAAGATTCCGTTCGCGCGGCCAGTGCAGGAGTCTGCAAAGTAAACGGCTGATAAAACATCAATAGTCACGATCTTCAATCACATCATCGTGTAGTTGACTACGAGTATCTTGGTTTTAATGAGCTAATCATGATTAATTCAACAACCATGAGATTTTGACGTATTAGTCAATAGTCGAATCCACCCCGAGGAGGGGAAGAGTTGATGTACTTCCGTAACAAACATCATATTAGATGATGCCTCTCTTCGTTAGATGTTGCCCGGTAAGTTAATTGGCATAACGCTCATAAAGAGCAGGCCAAAACAGGCTGGTATCCATCCAGAACTACCGTGCTTTGCGGTTAAATTGCCAATGCCGCATTCACTATTATCGGGGACAGGTATACCTAACAACAATAATATTATATCTCGAAAGCTGGCAAACAAATACACGACATATTGGCGAATCGATGTTGTACTTGTGACCAATCGTGGCGTTGAAAAGGGTTTTGGTTTTTAATTTTGGTGTGTTTTTATTTCTTGAAACGCAACATAACGCCAACCTACGAACGTCACGAAGTTTGCTTGATTGATACGTTTGATGCATATATACCAGGCTTTAAAGGCTGAAGAGTTACAGCGACAAGTCGTACTATGAGAGTATATGCAATTATTGGTGTCAGAGGTCGTCAATATGAGAGGAGCAACTGGAGCGTTTGTACTCTCCAATTTTCACTGTTCATCTCGCGCGCATCCGACCCATCCGCCGTCCGCTATCCTATGCGTTCCTCAGCCTAACGAGAGCCGAATTTCCGTCAATTCACATCTTATTTTGAACACCTGGTAACCTCATCTTTACAACAGGTCGAACCCACCTACTATCGACGGTCAGATTGGACACCCCGTCGCAAGTCTATCGAGAAAAAAACAAACAAGATGACCGCTGGTGCCATTGACAGCGAGATCGGCGCACGCCTGGTTCCGACTCTGGTAGCCTTGGAGCAGCTCCGCTCCCTCCTCGAGGATAACGACGAGGTTTCCATCCCCGGGGTGGTCGTGGAAGGGGCGCAGAGCGCGGGGAAATCGTCTGTCCTGGAAGCTCTCGCTGGCATCAAGCTTCCCCGCGGCCAGAACATCACGACCCGGGTTCCCCTCATCATGAGCCTTCAGTGCATCCCTGGCGCTTCCACCCATGCTCTGATCAGCGGCGACGCTGGCATGAAAGACGCGAATGAAATCGATGTCGCTGACGTTGGTGCCGCAATCGAAGCGTTCACCGCCACGTTCGCGGGCGCCGGCACCGGCGTCCGCGACGCTCCGATCTACTTGCGGGTTGTTCGCGATTCCGGCCCGACGCTCACGCTCATTGACCTCCCCGGCATCACGTACAACTCTAAAGACAAGACCCAGGACATCCACACGGCAACAGTCGGTCTGGTGAGGAAGTATATCGAGAAGGAGAACATGGTCATCCTGGTGGTCATCCCGGCCATGGAAGACTTCGCCAACGCGCAGGCGATATCGCTGGCGGAGGAGTTTGACCCTGAGGGAAGACGCACCCTCGGGGTCGTTACCAAGACGGACAACATAAAACCTGGCTGCGACATCAAGGAGAAGCTGCGGATGGACCCCGGCCAGCAGGTCCAGCTCCAGCTGGGATTCATCGCGGTGGTCAACCGCACCCCGCTGGAAGTCGTGGAGGACACGAGTGCCGAGGAGGTCAGAATCAGGGAGAAGCATTTCTTCAAGACCAACCCGGAGGTGGCCGGTCTCGAGAAGGAGTTCTGGGGCCTCGACACTCTGGTCCACCGCATCGTCAGCATCCAGGCGGAGCGCGTGAACACGGTAAGACGCGTACAACGATAGAGGTGTTGTTCCATGTTTTGGCTGTTTTTGTTTCTGAATGACGGGGATCCTTGACCCAAAATCGTCGGAATGTCACTCTTGTTTTGCATCATGAAATGTTGTTGTATCTAGGCCATGGGATTGGTCATTGGGTTGCACTGTCGGTTCATCCAGAGTCCGTTTGGATGAGATCGAAAGATTTTCAAGTGACCACACCCAGCACCAAATGGTGCACCTCTATCGTAGCATGACCCGTAAGCGTAGAAATAAGGAGTCGTTCCGATGGAACATGTTGTTTGCATTATGATCATGTAGACTGTAGTTCTACGTTCTAAGTTGATTTTCTGAAATGCTCAACATTACGAACGGAATCGCTGCTTTCATGAATCACGTTTGGGAACCTGGCACCATTTCTATAGAACAGCTTTCTGCATGGCAAAATCGTATCGAATTCTACGTGTGAGCTATTTTTGTAATACGTACCTAGAGGGAGATCAAATCCGACTCGATTTATTACATGTTTTTGTCGTCATCATATATTTTGTTTTGTATTTTCGAACGTTTGTTTTTTCATACATAGCCGGCGACCCTTGTGGCTTGGCAGTCTGCCCTCGTGCCTATAAGTACTACAATGAGTTTCGGATGCACATACCAGATGCTCAGCCGGCCTTTTTTCTTGATTACAAATCGATCAGCGGAAAGCGCGATGGCGTGATTGTTTACAGTAGCAAACCATGCGATGAAAATCGACGAGTAGTGGGAACGGTGTATATGCGCGATAAAAATCAAGGCACGTACCAGGGGGGTGACGGGAAGACACCTACGATCACGGCTTGTATATCCAGAACGTCACCGAGGGTAAAACCTCGGACGAGTTGAGCTGAAAAGCAAAAATGATGCTAAGAATAATAATTAAAAAAAAAACAGTACGTGTGGGCACTCTTCGGACTACCAAGTATGCACGTTAGAATAGCTCGTCCAAAGACGTATATAGAGCACCGCCAGTACGAATTCGTACCTGGTCCAGGCCCGAACTATCAATAGTACTGAACTCTGGACCACCCAAATCGGAAGACTTTGCCCTAAGTTGGGACAATCTGACCAATGCCCTTCACGCCCACAAGAAATGTGAGTATTTACGTGTAATATTACTCACTGAAATGAGGCATATGTAAAAGAGGGGGCCGGATCTAACACATGGTATAAAAAAGGGGGTGACACGCTGGTTGACCATACATAGATACAGTATGCTTATAACTATATACGTTGAAGGTTTTGAGTTTTGATAACCTGGATCAAATGTTTTGGAATTGTTTATGTACAGAGGGTCTGCAGTCGAGTACTGTACCTTGTTGTTGTTGTTGTTCTCACATCAACTCATCGCTAAAATCAAGTCCGGGGTCACAGGACAGGCTCCAATAACTCTGGAATGGAAGAATACCTCTGGAAAGATAGAAATACAGACAGGAATAATACGCATACGAAGTAACTCAAGCAGATCGTACCCTGGTAGAGATTGACACTTTGTTTGAAAAAATGGTCGCCACACGCTGTATACAAGACAAGATGATGAACGCTGATCAATGTTCTGTAGGCTCGGAGTTACAGCAGTAGTTAGTTAGACTTGTCTCGTACAGAGGGTGTTCGCCGTATTTTCTCGGAGAATTAGTAGGCTACATAATATATGATACAACTGACAACACAGAACTATTAAGATCTCTAAAAACAATTCTCGATCTCGCAGCGTAGTACGTCTACAGTAGTACATATTAACATTGTGGCCCAGCAGCAGCAGTGTTGTGACATCGATCCGTCAGAGACAGCTACAGTAGCAGCGAGCAGCAGAGCGGTGTGGTGTCTTGTGGTCGGGTGACAGGTCGCCGATTTTCAGACTGGAGCAACTATCCAACAGCCACAGCATTACAGCGCGTACCCGCTACACGTGCATGATGTTGCCTGCTGCTGCTGCTGCTGCTGCTCTTAGGTGACATAAGTGCATATAGCGTCGTGCTGTCTGCATGTTACGTGTGCTCTCAGTGTGTTTCATATGTATGTAGACTTCGTGCAGGCTAACAAACACCAAACGTCTTACGTACGACGTACAAAATATGGCCGCATGCAGAAATTCAGGGCAACGCTCTCATCCACTCCCGGCGAAAACCCAATTTTGAGCGCCTGTCAAGCGCTCCCCAGTGCACGGATCGCGCCGGGACCTCGCCCAGCGTGTCTGGACGGGCTGCCCTTGTCTACATACTTAGCGTTTTGCAGGAAAGGGCTCATACGAAGATATATGCTCGAACGAAGAGATATGCTCGAAAACAGACGAAAGTTTCCCAAGCATACCCCATATACTGTAGGGTTTGTCTGTGATAGAACTACAGCTGTAGTGGTGGTAGACTATTAATAAGACCTTTTCGCGTTGTTGCGGCCCTTGTGTTGTGTTATGCTGTGTTGTGCTGTGCATCGCGAAACCACGTGAGGCAAGATATATAGATATGTGTACACGTTGGGCTGCATGTTGGGCATGTGCACGTTGGACAACCCAACCCGCGTTACATGGGAAATCCACTCACCAGCTCGGTATTCTACACGCGTACCAAAGAGATGTACCGATATATACTTGTAGTAGTCTCTAATTGTCGTCGAAGCATACATTTCGAAGGGCTTCATTTTGTTTTCTCTTGGATTTCGAAATAAACGCCGTGAAAAAAGCGCAAATATCGCAGTGTATTGTATATCTGTTGAATTGCATTGTGGTCCTTGTCGTTTTCTGAGTCGTGGGAGAGAGAGATTCTTTCCCATGGCCAGGTATCTGTATCACAGCCTGCTGCAACGCCCCCAAGTATCTCGACCACCCAATTTCACCGTTTCTCTCTCCTCACGATAATATCGGCCGGATTCCTAACTACAGTAGCTATAGTAGTACGGCCTGCAGTTGTCTCAGATGTCCCAAGCCTCCGAATGGTACTCCTGTGGTACCATTCGACTCCTCCGATCTAACTCCAGTGAAAAACAACAACGAAAAATTAAAGTCTTCTGGGACCCCGGCTACTTATAACCCCCCCCCCCCCCCCGTTCGAAAGAAACAAAGTGGGAGGGCGGGGCGGCAGAAAAAAGGGCACAAATTATTGGCTTGGCTGACGAACCCAGCGACTACCCCACGTCTGCTCACGCCTGCAGCAGTATAGTTAGACTGTAAGCACGACTGTATTCTAACGCCTATATCGAGGAGTCCTGTCAGTTTGTGCCATAAAGTGCTACCCGTATCGCAGCGCGCGTCTGAGGTTCTCTCTCTCGTTGTCTCGACGAAATCTGGTCTAATATTAATCCGCGATGGGAGGGGGGGGGGGTGATACACGGCAACGTGTTAGAGATCCCTCACGCTCTTCATCATGTCAGCGCTTTATCCTCGTTTTCTTGAAGACAGTCTAGAACGCGTACTATCCAAAGCAAGGCGCCAACCTTTGTTTATCGAAGAGCTTGTTTTCATTAGTGTCTGTTTACAAAACGAAATGGAGTGGACAGCGCCAAATGGGATATCGAAAGTTGAGGCCTCTCCCTTTTCGTCACGCTGTCATCTTTGATATATTTTTTATTATGAGTGTGTGTTGCCACGGGAGGGGTAAGGCTTTATGGCCGAATTATTTCGCCTGGATATACAAGTGCAAGGTTCGCGAGTGTGGCTTGACTGACGTGATACAGTAGTAGCGGCATCAATGCATCAATGCAACCTGTAACAAAGAAACCCCCACTGAGTTACCTATTGGAATGTTGCCTGCCGTAAGACGTGCGGGAGCAAGCTTGAATATTTCCACTGGTGAACTTGATTCGTATGGGCTTCGAGGTCGATGCGTGGCAAAGGGGATCAAACAGCAAACTGGTATGAGCGAAAACACATGTCAAGTCAAAAGCCTTCCCTGAATTCGCGGGCGGCGACGGATGTCTTGCCCACAAGCCGCGGCAGCGATTAGCAAACTCAAACTCGAACGCACGCCTCGTTGCCGTGGGTGAGAGGAGTACTACACTACTCGAATAACGTCCGTCGTCGGCGGGCAGACATGACATAAACGCCGGTTGGTGGTGTGGTGTGGCTTGGTCTGTGGTTTTGCTGCTGTTACGGGCAACAGTGTCGCTCATAGTTGTAGTTTCGTTGTCTGAGATGCGACCGTCGTGCTCGAGCCCCAAACGTTCCTGGAGACAAGCAGATACTTTTGAACGGTCGGTTGATCCTACGTGTAGACGTGTAGACGAAGTTTTGGGCACACGGCGATATTCTGAACAAAGCATCTTCTTCTGGAAACCCGGGACTCGATTGTCAGAGTAATGTTTCGGAAAACTAAAAACGCCGCTTGACTATTGAAACTTGTCTAAAGAGTCCCGTGGCCATAGGCTTATTGTTATGGAATCAGAACCCAGAAAACAAAACCGCTTTTCCCTTCGGCATACAGAAAACCGCGAGCACTGCCGTCGGCAGTGGTGAACAATTTGGGGATGATCCCATCAAAAACAATGAAGAGCCTTTCCCACATAGCAGCCACCGCCGCCACGAGTCCTCGTTTCAAAGACCACTGATCATTCTAAAACGTGTAAGTCTGTATGTTGCGTTGCTCCGAGCGCCCTCGCTGTCAAGTGTTAGTGCAAGAGCACGAATTACCAGTGTTCGATTAAATTCGACGTGCGTGAGCATGAGTTACCTATGCACGATACAAAAGAAGGCGCGTGCCGGGGGAGAGAAGCAATTTGACCACAGGTACTGTGACCACGGCTTGTCGAAGGGGTTGTCAAGAGTAAGCCCTACGACGAGCTGACATTGATTGATAATTAGTTTGGCCACTCGAAAATCAAACTAAATAACCGCCGACATGCTGCTGGAGTACATGTAAGTAAACGTAAACCCCTTACGGTGAACATTGCGAAACCTAGAAGCTCAATATTATCTTAGACGACAAAGGAATACGGGGGTCACTCAGCGGAGTGGTCCTCAGCAGCTGAACACAAACAACTCGAACGCCGCCCGCTACATATTAGTCGGCGCAACGGGGGGGTCCCGTCCAGCCATGATATGAGAGCCCTTGACCAAGCAGCATGTTCTCTTGCGACTTCTTCCTGTCCCTTCTTCCTTGTGTTACCTACTTGTAGTTCATTCCGGAGTTCACCAGGCTTGCCAAGAGGCGGATCAGGGAGCTCAAAGCCGAGCTGAGCAACATGCCGGAGACGTTCAGTGACGAGTACCAGCGCGGGGATGCTTTTCGGACACTGCTGTCACAAGTCAGAGACCGGCTGAGGGATCTACTCACTATTGGCGACGATGGAACGGCATGCGGAGAAGAGATGAACGTCGTGCCACATGTAACTGGGATATACAGAGCGTATTCGGCCAGCATACAAAAGGTAAGTTGCATGCACACTCGAATGAACGCATACATGGATATCTCCCTCAAGCTTGATGCGGTTGTTTTGCGTCGTGGGTGTCGAGGTACCTGTCTGGTCAAACGCTACGTCAGCACTGAGGTTTAACTGTAGTTAAAACTCCCACGGGTGCATGAGGTCGGCGTACCATTATTAGGCACAGGGATAAAACAACTATGACGGGGGACCATAGTTAATAGGACTTACTGTAGACACAATAGAACCTACTGCAGACACTAACACCTATATATTTCCCTACGATTGCTACGAATATTGTGTCCATAGTTAATAGGATCTACGGTAGACACAATAGGAGCTACTGTAGACACTAAAACCTGTATATGTCCATTTTCTGCTGACAATGTTTGGTCCTATTTACTATGGTTCCCCGTAAATAACAACCAACGTAATATGTGGCCGACTACAGGAATAGAACTGTTGGGAGCTGAACAATAGGCGCTTGGGTTGTTGTTGTCGTTGTTGTTGTTGTTTGTAGGCAAGTCCACTCGCGGGCATCAGGTCAAAACAAAGGTTTACTGTTGATGTTGAGGAAAACCACATGCGACCCGGAGAATGTTGAGTGAGACAAGTGGGTGTGTGCCACCGCCTGTAAGGTCTCTACGAGAGGCACACTCTACCCCTACGGGCGGGGGAAACATTTCCGACCATGATGTTTGTTCAGCGGGTCCGAGCCACTCGGAAGAGAGACTATCCTATTGTTTTCCAGCCTCAAGCTTTACGCTTTTGATTTAGCGATATGCGCGCCTAGAATAGGGGTTGTATATTGAACAGTACAAAAAACCCAACAACAACAATTTTTGTTTTTTTAAATCGGTATAGTCTCCCTGGCCTTATAAGTAGCCCCATCACGGCAGTTGTAATGGGGCTAGCCTCCGTACCGCAGAACAAGCAATATCTACAGTACGGACCGGGTCGTTGTACCGACCGACCTACCACAAGGTCAGAACGAGTGCTGGTTGAGTAGATGCTTCGTTGTGGAAATATAATCAGGAGTTAACGCTGCAAGTATAATTGATTGGACGAGGCCTCCTGCACCGAGTCAGGGTGGTTTCGCACGGAATAAACCATCGCTTTGAGTGGGTACTCACCGCGGTTGCCATCGTTGACAATGCAATGATCTTGCACATCAGGAAAAGACTGCTACGCATGTAGGGGGTTTGGGAAGGCCTGCTTGATATTGTTGTTGTTGTTGTTGTTCTCACATTAACTCATCGCCAAAATCAAGTCCGTGGTCACAGGACAGACTCCGATAACTCTGGAGTGGAAGAATACCTCCGACAGAAAAAATAGGAAATACAGACAGGCATAATACGCATGTTCCCTGCATCTAGCGAGTTCTCGAGGCGTTCGGCCTAGCCAGGGAGTTTTCAAAGAAGTTCGAACCAGCGTGGAGTCAAATGTGTTCCAATCCTGGACCCCTCTGCTCCGGTCCCAATACTTCGTATGACTTTGGTCCGTGCTGCTTAATACAGCTAGGTATACATATCTTCGATGGATTAGGCATTTTCAGCGCTTGTTCTGCGCCTAGCCTGTTCTTGAGGAACCTAATCCTAACCCGAATATCGATATCATTGTGTAGGTCCTTTTAATGGATGAAAATCACCTTTTGTCAGAAACAATGGTTGGCCATTAAGTGTCACTCTGACTCTCGCAAGCATTCACCACTGCTGGTATAAAGAGCCCTGTGACGGTGAACTTGTTCGAAGGGATGAACGGGTGTAAGAACAATGTTTCGCCTCACAGGCAGAACGTAGCTTTTTGTTTCGATACGTACGACGCAAAGAAACGAACGAGGTAAGCTTGTAAAAACAAACATGAGAGTTCCATGTCGACGTCGAGCTGCTTTTCGCTCTCCCTTCACTACGCATTCGGCTGCGTGCGTGTTTGAGTACCCCCGTGTACATTGGACAACCACTCAACTCAAACCGTGTCTACGTGATTTGACCACACAGTGCAGGCCCGCTGACAAGAAACATCAACCAATACTAAAGCTGGGAGGGGGTTTCAACCATATTTTGAGTCCATTCTTGAGCAGCTTGGACCACAGGATAGATATCATGCATGACATGATTTAGACTAGAGCTCGCCGTTCAGGACCTTGTCTCATTCCAACCTTAGGTTCTTGTTTGGTCACTCCTTACTGGTCGTCCTAAACTGCAGAAAAGTCGGACTAATACACGCGACATCTTCATCCACCACCACCGCTTGTTCGAATATTATACGCGCCGCAGGACGTGGTTCCCAACTTCTTCTCCGACGAGTACTACCAGAGTACGCAACACACTCAAAAGCGTGGACGGAATGTCTCTCTCCAACCTGCTTGCCGGGCGTGTCTTCAACGTCCTGTTCCGAGAGGTGTTCTCGAAAGATGTCGAGCCTCGTTCACACCAAGTGGTGGACGACGTTAAGAACTACATGGAAGGGGTCCTGACGAGATTGTTGGAAAGTGCCTGCAAACAATACCCCGCCCTGCTAAAGGAGATGAAGGGGGGGCTCGTCGAAGAATACATGGAGCACATTCAAGAATATACCTTGATGGCGGTGTCGAACGTGGTTCGGGCCGAGCTAGGATGCGTGTTTACCCAGGACCCTGCTTTCGACAAAGCGCTTTCTGATGTCCGTGACATGATATCGAAAGTTCGAGCGAGCGAGGTTGGTTCCAAAGCAGTGTCAACGGGCGGCGGGACACAGCCGAAACGTTACTACGCAGAAGCTGTTGGTGCCGTGCCCAAGGAGTTCATAGAGAAGATGATCGCCAGCACCGACGAAAAGGACGAGAGCACTCGCGACCTTCCGGTCGGCCTATAGTACAAGTCACGTACTGTATGCACACTCTACTGTAGGCCTTGATACCCACTTGTGACACAATCCCTGAATAGCCTCAATTATTGAAATAATGGTACGATAAGATTTACAGTACCTGGTAGGATTTGGTGCGGCGCTCAACGTGGAGCCGGATTTATCGCACCGAATTTCGTAGCGTCTCCTAAACATGTGAGCGTTATGTTCCTATTTCGGTATTTCTCACATGGATGCTACATGAATACTGTGCTCAGGGCGTAATTTAGATCGTGGCGCACAGTGATAGCTGTCCGGAAATAAACTTTGGGTAACATCGACGACGGCTGGTGGTAGGATTGTGGAATGCTTCTGTTTATCGTGGAGACCCGTTTGAAATTCACCGAAGCATCTGATGTAAGGGGTTCGTCAACGCACACGAGTTGATGTCTTCTACGCAATAGGTTGTTCGGCCTCCTTACGACACCTTGTCTTATCATCTGGAGAAGGTTGTGTTCTCCACTAACTTATGAGCCTGGCTTGCTTAGTGCTCGTTTCCTCATCAACCTAGCTGTAACGATCTGTACAGCCATGCACTCATCATGGTTCCTTTTCGGCAGGTAGCGGTAGGACACCACCATACAACCTCTAAAATGGAAAAGCTATAGCGAAACGCAGGCCGATACCAGTAAGTGGAACTGCATTGTTGTGGGCCTTGTGGTGGTCAGCGAATACGCCGCAACTATGACCCGCCCCCCCGCCCTCCCCTCCCCTGCTGGGACCCCCTCTCCACGCAGTTCC
>JAYJME010003545.1:0-11982 GCA_036873775.1 Costaria costata | reverse complement strand
GTGAATAGTGGTCCATTGTGGGCTGGGATCAAACCGTAGGAGGTTCCCTGCTGCAACGATGGAGGTTTATGGTATTTCCCGCGAGGGAAACGCCTCTGGTCCTGTAGGAAATCCTCAAACCCACCAAAGGGCCAACACCCTGGTGCTACAGCCAACGCCACCAAGAGAACGAAAGACGTGCAAAGCCCAGTGATCAGTGATACCCGTCTTATCAGGCCCACAACCCGTGGCCATTGTTGTCCCCACAGTGTCCGCTATCGTGCTTGCCCCTTCGTGGATCGTCCGTATTGTACCTTCTCGAGCCTCCATTCCCTCATCAAGAGGAGCGACACACTCCACGTTGGACTGTATCTTCACGAACTCAACAACAGAAGGTCAGCCTACCCTAAGACATGTATCGAGCATGACCCCTTCACGGTCTGGGGCTGAACCCTCCTGTTTCAATTGAACAGACGAATCGGACTGTATAATCTATGTTCAGAAATAGCCCTGGCGACTGAAATAGATGGAGCGTGCATTGAACAGGGTGGTGAGCGGATAACACGGTAATAGTATATTTCCACTTTACATTAACACAGTCGTTTATCGGCGTTATTGAAATAACCCAAAAATCGCAAAGAAACTTGGCTATTATTAGGCAAAACCCGACCTTCGAGGAGACAACTCGCCAAGAAACGAACTGCTGCAATGAATATACTGCTATATCCAAGCCGCCAGAAACCCACAACGCAACAAATTGCATTTAAATTTCGCACACAAGTATACCCCTACGTTAAGTGGTACGGTATTTCTCATCCGAAACTGAATGTAGAAACAAACATAATCCCCGTAGAGATCCAAAGGTCGCCTATGCTGTGATACGTACATAAGTCTTTTTTGTCTTGATGGTTGTTTAACGTGGCCTTCACTTGTCAAGCGTGGTCCGCAGTTCTGAATTCATCCGCAAGCGGCGTAGCCGCTTTTTAGGGCCGTTCTTATCGAAGAGCTTTTTATTTCCAAAATTTCCAAAATTTCCATATTTTTCATATTTTTCCTATTGTTTTCCAATTATATTTCCTAAAATACGGAGGCGTTCTGTTACAATTTGTGAAATTCTTCAAGCCCGAAAAACTTGGAAAAGTTATCCATCAGAAATTTGGAAATTTTGCCGTCGGTTTCCATATTTCCAAGGCAGTGTCCGGTCAAGCCACCGCGGCTCGACGCTGAGACCACCGGGTAGCTTTAAACGTTGACCAGGGAGGCCCAGCATTATGCCCGATGGAAGCAAGCCGTCTGGGCCTCTCGGAGGACTCTTCGTCGTGTCGGGCGAGACAAAGGTTCAGCCCCAACTTCCAAGACGGGAGGCCCAGAAACATGATGCAGGCGCTTGCTGGTGCAATCGTAGGCCCTTTCTGATAGGAGGAGCTACACACCATGCTCCGAAGGCACGGACGCTTCTGGTTGAGCCGCATCATGACCCATGGGGAGAAGTGAGAGAAGACCTCCGTCAGAGCAGGGCTTGCCGGAGGACTTACCGGATGTCTGAGGAGAGTTTCGGGCACTGGCTGGCCTGCTACGACTGGCTCTTGAAAGATCAAGCACTGACAGGAAACTCTCGTACTGCTGGAAAATCTCGTACTGCCCAGTACTACAAGGTATGTGAGTGAGGGTACGCGGCCACACCTTGTACGGCCGTGCTTACCCAGATACCGGCACATGCTCAATCAACACCGGCTCGCAATAGCTCTCCTCCAGCAGCACGTGTATATAGAGCTACGCATCGCAATAACTCTCACAGCAGTGACGGGTAGTATACAGCAGTATATATGATATATGACAGGTACCTTGTTCAGCAGTGGCATTATAACAACACCATCGCACGTATATATGGAGCAACCCAACCTCCTGGTGCGTATCCCATCGGAATCGCTCGGAGCTCGGGTCGCAGCTGCTGCTGTTGTACCTGTAGTTCCAGTACCGCAGCTACATACCGTAGTAGTAGTAGTAGTAGCAGTGCAGGTTACGAGCAGTTGTAAGTACAGCACTCCAACCGCGCGTCGCGCTGCTGCTGCGGTACCAAGGTTCCAGTATACCGTAATCATGCGAGTCATCGCACCGGGTGCGAACGCGTTTTTAAATGTTTCTTTCTTGTGTTTTTTATCGCGCCCCGGTGCGATAACCCCGATGGGTGCCAAAACCTCGATGAGTGCCAAAACCCCGATGGGGGTGCGCAAACACAATTAAATCATGCCGTTCTTGGTATTTACGCACCCCCTGTGCGATAACCCCGATGGGTGCGATGCTGATCGAGATCTGCTTGTACTCGTTGTTCTCGACGAACGAGAACGGTGTGCTGCAATGATGGACTTTGCCCTGTGTAATAAAAACAATGGATATTTTACTTGGGTAATTTTACCGTGGTATTTGGAAACGCGATGAATCAACCATAACAGAGCTACCAGTAACGAGTAAACAATGGCAAAACCACAGTAACAAAGACAAAATGACGGTGATTCGAATGCACCCTTTTTTTTTACCAAGTATTCGTTGCAGTATGGCCACGGTATTGTTACCACGGTAACTTGTTTTTTCATTACCGTGGTAACAATACCGTGGCCATACGGCAACGAACACTTGGTAAAAAAAGGGGTGCATTCGAATGCCCGTGATTTTGTCTTTGTTATGGTGGTTTCGCCATTGTTTACTCGTCACTGGTAGCTCTGTTAAGGTCGATTCATCGCGTTTCCAAAGACCGCGGAAAAGTCACCGAAGAAAGCCCTCGAATAAAACGGTATGAGTCCCCGAAGAGCCGGTCCTGCGCAGCAGACTGGGAAGTATGTATGACATGATTAAAGTGTGGTATTTCGCCATAAATGTGGACAAACATCACTTGGAGTATCGGAATCATTGTATTGGCGTTAAATAACGTCGGAAACGCGTAAACCTAGGCATTTGATCAAAAAATGGGATTCATAAAACAATACACTCAAAATAATCATTTGGTTTAAACTCTGCGAGTTCACACGGGGAAAGCACCACTTCGTTTGAATTTTTGTATATTTCGGCCAAATACGGCCATTGTCAGGCCGACTGCTATTTTTTGGCTGTTCGCCCAACTGCTGTAGTTCACTTCTAGTGTTATGTTGGTTTTTGACCCAACAAAGCCAAATCCTTTGGTACAAAAGTACGTTCGAAGAGTCGGGCACGGTTGACGGCCTGTATGAACATAACGAGGTTTACATGTGTTTTATCGTTTGGCAGTCTAGTTTTGAGGGTTCGACTCCCGTGGAGCTCGAGGGTTTCCATTTTTTATTACTGTTAGACCAACTATTTATATTTTTGGGCTCTCAGAACTGAGGTTTTAGCCAAAAATACGCGATTTACTTGGGGAGACGGCCAAAAACACGGATAGACTCGTCAGGATGCTCCCAGTAGTTTTTGTATAATAGAGCCTGACCTGACGTACCTTTTCGTTTCGCCAGCGTCGTAGTTTGACTGTTCGTCCAAGTTGCCAGTTCTAATGCCACGATCCATGATCATGTTTAGGCAAAAATCCTCAAAAATCCAATATTTATGGCCCCAGTTCTGACCAACAAGAGGTATTTCTGAAAACTGTTTGGTTGCGCCAAAACTTAAAGTGAGAGCCTAGAAAAACGGAGAACCGCCCCAGAAAGCCTTCGGAAAACTACGGGGTGGACCTTGAGGAGTGTACCGGTGTTTTTGACTGTCCAGCGGAGTAACACCGGTGTAATAAGCCAGGAATCAGTTCTGAGAGCCAGTAGTCGAAAATAATCCCCAATAGTTGGTCTTCATACGTATTTATTTGTTTTTGTGCATTGGGTGTCTACTCATTACAAATAGCGTTGGGGCTATTTTTGTTTCCTATCTGAGCGATAACCCTACCATACATAGCTGTACGTTGTAAAAACATTTGCTAAAAACGTGAATTTTCAGTCTGTACGAATTTAGTGAAAAAACAAAATCATTTCTGGGGAAAATACCGAACTTTGCGTGAAACCTGGGTTGGGGGTGATAGCTTGGCACACCCCTGCCATGTGTAGCTGTACGCAGTAAAAACAGTTGCTAAGAACTTGAATTTGTGTACAGTACGAACTTAGAGTGTAAAAAAAAACGTTTCCGGGGAAACTACCGAACTTTGCGCGAAACCTGGGGTGGGGGTGATAGCTTGACATACCCGGGTCAACCAATGTTTTTTCAATCCTTGACCGTGCCTGCATGGTGATACGATACGAATATAGACGTCTCTTAGGTCTACGATGATGGCTCTTGGTTTAAATTGAAAATCACCCTTATATTTTGGCTCGTTCAATTTCCCCTCAAATTGGACCCCTAATTCGTAGGATACTGGACTCTGCTTGCTGCTGCCGCACAACGTAATGTGTATGATATGCTGCCGCTTGCCGTTTGTCGTTGTGCTCCTGCTGCTGCAGGCTGCTGATGTTGTAATTATACGTAGAAGCATTCCGGTGGCTGCTGTTGTGTTTACTTATAATCTTCTTCCCCTCAATAATGAGACAATATATTCTCCAAAAGATTACACAAAACACGTAGTACGCGCGATCGTAGTATCCCACGCAGCTTGCAAAGTTGAGATTCGACGAAATCCTCGATCTCACAGCTGACGTTTTTTATTTTATCATAATACTTCGAGCGCACGTGTTCTATATTTAGTATTAGAAATTAAACGGTGCTTGTGAATTAGACCTATCTGCATGTAGTAGTTAATATCGCGTGATATATCGAGAATTCTAGATACGATACCGAACACTTCATCTATCTGTGATGTGTAATTACACGTATTACTTCGTATCAAATCAATATCGTACGATATGTCGCATTATATTATCGTGCATGGACGTCCAGAATGAGACAAAACTAGGTCGATCACAAAGAATACTCGGACCAGTTGCATTGTATTGGTATCGTATCGATATAATGCGATACAGACTAGGACATCGGTATCGAGATATCCCGAAAATATTATCGATATCGCGTGAAACATTTTATATCGACAATCGACAAACGCTAGATACGATACCGAACCCCACTATCCACTTTTCAAACTTTTTTCATAACCCACCGAACCAACAACCAGCTGCAGTTAGAAGAAAAAGAGGCGCAGTGAAGCGTCAAAGCAGCAAAGCAAAGCACAGCAGCAGCACAAAAGCAAACATAGCAGCAGCATCAAAAGCTACATCAATCACAGGTATTAGAGTATATGTCTTGGTCTATACAGCTGTGCACAGTACTACCTTACTCTGTACTTCGACTTGGAAATGGTACCAGGTATACGTACATACGTACGTACATACTTCGAAGTAGAGAAACACATGTTTAGTGGGTCACGTTTTACAGAGTACCGGTATCACCTGATCCGATCGATCATTGTAGCAGAGTAGGAGCAATGACTTACCAGGTAGGTAGGTGCAGAGCAGCAACAACAAGTAGTAACAGCAACAATAAACACAGCAATACCATCACAAACAACAAAAACAACAAAAATCACAACAGCAACAACAACAACAACAACAACAAGCACACCCCTTCTTTATATGATCACTTCGCAGCCTGTACGTTATTTGATGTTAAACACTCTGCTAACTTTACTGACAGTTCAAGCAGCGTTGGCCGCATTTCAGTTGCCAGAAATGGGTCCAGTTGAGCCATCAACCGGCACAATGGCATATGCAAAAGGAGATTCACACAGAGTGTTCGGCGAACAACATCGACGATCGGGCGCCGACTGATCACACGGCGTCAAGAGGCATCTTCTGAAATTCAACATGCATTGAATCCGTAAATTGCTCAAGCTTCATGGACATCCCTACTGTTCGCATTTGTTCAAATGTACAACCCCCACACTGCATGTCAGCCAAATGATTCGATCTTGGCTGGATGTGGATATTTCAATGAAATTATAGCTGACAGTGTTGCCCCTGGAAAGGATTTTGGGGCGCCGCCCTTTATAACTTTTTTACCCAGTTACCAGGTATGTGTTTTCGAACGATCACTTGGACACCTGGGGAGCTCCTGTACAGTCGATTAAGGTTGTGTTGTAGGAATGCTTCGGCTCGAAGTGAAGCACATCTCAGCGTTAACGAGCCTTCAGTAAGTGTGCCGTGCCTGCTACTTTATTTCTTGTCTGAAGCAGGATCAAGCCTTGGTTCTACTTGGAACGTTGCCTTCTCCGGGAATTCCGCTGGTGGTGGTGGAGGAGCAGTGTACATAATTAAATACCGCTCTCTTCAAGTCAGCAATGCAACGTTCAGGCAGAACAAGGCCGAAGTCGGCGGCGCCGTCTTTGTTGCAGTAGCGGCTGGCAAAGTATCTGAATTCAGCACGTGTAGCTTCGATGGGAACATGGCTTCAGATGGAGGAGCTGCGTACTTCTATACAGGCGGGGGTGTTGATACACTCACTTCAAATGTCTTCCACGACAATTTTGCAAGTAAGTGGCCCAGGCATCGAGTAATTCACCTTAGGACTGAATCGCACACCAAGCCTCTTATTAAATAGGTGATCCCGATACGTTACGGGTTTACCTTGGCCAAGCAAACGGCGCCCGAGAGGAATGCATCGAAATCGTCAGCGTGTATTGTCTTCGCAACCCCGGCCGAGTGCGAATACATGCTCGTATGGGTTATCGTCATGATTGACGACAACGACTGCCGTGTTGGCGTGTGTTCGTCGCAACCTGCAATTTTAAACATTTTAATATGAATTGCTCGCACCCCTTTGACATTTGGTCCGCGCACAACTCATGGGTTTTAGTGAACCAATCACATACTGGTATCGGCCAAGACAACCCGCTCCCCGCTCCACCCAATCCATGGCTCCCTCGACGTGGCAGAGTTTTCCGGAGGAGCGATCTTCCACACGGGGTCTCTGCGTGTTACCCAAGCCAGGTTTTCAGCGAACAAGGCTGGCGCTGACGGACCTGCTGTTTTAAGCCTTGGGCTTGTTGAAACATTTTCGAACGTATCGTTTTCAGGAAATTCGTACCACTGCGGTATCGGCGAGTACGGATATAGCAGACACAATGAGGCAAGCAAACAATTTCTAATGCGTTAAGTATGGAGTTAAATACCGCATGCTGCAAATCCTATTAAGTCCCGTTGCCGAGAATTGGTAACTAGCCAGTGTTTGACGAATTGGGGACTTGATAGCGGGCTTGCCTAGCTACACACATGACGGGTATTGCATCGACCACACGACGGAGCGCAGCCTACTGAGTAAGGGGATACAGTTAATAAACTGTCGAATGTCGGAACATAACTGCGGGTAGTTGTATCCAAGCGTCAAAACTCTGCACGGTTGGTACGGCGGCGGGCTTGGATTATTATATTACGTATATCAAATGCGCGTACCAGGTAACACGTGTAGGCTTGCATTTATTTGCCCTGCACCCAGTGAAATTCATAGATATAGGCGTTTTGGAGTTTCAAGAAGTTAAACGCGTAAACGCAGCATCTATATTGCGCTCACACAGTTTGGCCCGAGGGACGGTTAAAATACCACCCTCTAACATGAGAGCAAGATAATCTTTGAAAATCTTAGATTGCCTTAGATCAGGAGTCCTGTCGGCCGTTTTACATGTACAACGTTTGAGATCTCGCGTTGTAGACACACTTTGGTCAAATCGGTGTATGTTTAACACTGGGCTCGTTTACCCATAACTTCCCGTCGCGTGAAATATTACAGAACAACTTTTGCACAGAGTGCTTCGACGAAATATGTGAACGATGCTCTGCGGGGGCCGGGGAAATCATCAACGGCGACATCGTTGAAATAGACGAATTACCTGTCTGCGAGGTGGTACCCCTTGGCGCCACGGCCCTATCAAGCGGTACAACCCTCGCTACCCTTTTGCTAGAAAAGGGCTACTTCCGATCCTCCGATGAGAGTCACGTCATTCTCGAGTGCTTCAGACGTGAGGCCTGTGTTGGTGGCATCACAACTGGCAGAAATTGTGCTGACGGCTACAAGGGGCCATGTAAGATCGAATTGTTGTTTGAATATCGATTGCCACAATATTTGCCGAGTTGGGGTGTGAAACATACTAACATACTACATCGGGTTGATCTAAACAAGTTTGGCTCCCTCTCCCCAAGTATCGCCATGCGCTTGCACCCCGACAGGTATATTTTCTGCTGACAAATAAGCTAGACATTTTGTTCCAACCTAACCCAATACTTCGTGTGTGCGCGGCTCCTTCGTACGTGCTCGTCGTCGCTTGATCCTTAACCCGTTGGATTGTTGATCCGGTGTTTCGACAAACACGGGGGTCTACTCTCCCTGCAGACTGTGCGGTTTGTATGGAAGGATTCGCGCAAGGGATTGCCTACAAGTGCAGTAAGTGCTCCGCAAACTCCAAGAAATTGGCCATAACGATTTCTACGGTGGTAGGTTTGGCGTTGTTCCTGGTGGCGGCTCTGCTGCTGTGGCGTCTAGGGAGCGTGGCGGGTGACCGGAATGAGAGGAGAGGATCAGAGTTGGAGGTGGTTCACAGGTCTTGTGGGCAGTACCGATGGTCTTGCCGACGCTTCCCGGTGAAGATGCTCCCACTTACGGCGATTAAAATCGTCGTGACTGTTTGGCAGATTATTTACCAGGTATGTGAGTGCTGTCAGTCACATGATGCACTAGACTTAATACTGCAGTAGATTTGCAGCATAATGCTAAGGTTTTGTTATGTTGGATCGGCTGCCGAGACGAGATACCCTTGATGAAAGCGTGCACAACCCTAAGCACCTTCTTTGAGACATCATGGACGTCAACTTCCACGTGACCTCTGAAAGTGTTGAAACTGTTGAAAAGAATACGGCCTTTTGACCGCCAACTATTGAACTCAGTTTCTGCCTCCATACATTTTGTATTTTCGACAAGCAAGAGCGACCAGACTTATATCATGAACTGTACGAGTAGTTGGCCACAGCGCTCATGATAAACCACAGCAGTATGTACAAGACGGGTCTGCTAACGACGACACATCGACGTCCCGGTCGTTGGGATTCTGTAGTTCATCCTAAACCAGTACGTTTGACGTGTCGACCACTCGTTTTAGGATGGTATAGGCAACACCCACGAGAGAAGGAGATATGTAACTGTTGGAACACCAGCACACGTGAAGTGATTACCTGGTAAACAAGCTGGTTCAAGCTGAACGACCGACATTGTATCCGCCACCGATGCCGCTTGTAATATTGACTTAAAACTTGCATGTTTGGTGTCGTACTAACCCCAATGAACAGCGGAAGACCGTTCAATGGCGAAAATTGTTCGTTGAGGATCTAGCGGTTGCACCGGCGGTGGAAATGTATACCAGCCTACCACCGGATTTCAAAGAGGTTGAGAAAACCCAGGCATTTCCTTACGACCGTATACAACACATATTCGTTTTCTGATCGAGCCGGTTCCAGAAATTGCGAGTAATGTCTTAACCGTGTTCTCTCAACGACTCCAATGCCTGGCCGGCGTATGCGCAACATTATGTACAATGTCGCGGCCAAACTCGATCCTACCCTGAACATATTTGTAATTACAAGGACCCGACAAAACCACACACATTTTTCATCAAAAACAAATGCACACTCGTTTATAGAAATTGATCCAGAAACTTTGCACATCTTATACTATAGTTAGTTCCCGAAGACTGACATTCGTAGTTATTTCATATGTTTTATCGCCGTAACTGTCGGCTCTAAGAAGGGCTAAATGATCTCAAAAACCCAAACGGCCAGGCAACACAGTAAATTAATCAAACTCCCCGCCAGGTCGGGTCTTCATAATGGCTCATTGACGACGTGTGTATACTTTCACTGTCTGACTCGTGTCGACGTTGATCCGGGAATGGTTTTTCGTCCTTTACCTTGAACCCGCCGGTACGTGTATACACCGTATTTACTTATCAGCATCGTGCAACCATTTCACCACCATGCAATCCTGTGTGTTCATGGGTTTGAGCCTTTGTTCGTCTCCCTTGAGGACGGTATCAACAACTAACCTGCCACTGTATGTAGCATTTGAGCCGCTGATGTTGCATATAACTCGAGCTGTGATAGTTAACACCTTGCCCCTGTTCACCCCCGTCCACCTCCCCGCAGTTTGCCGCCATTGCGGGAGAAGTCTATCCTGAGGTCTACACGAACTTCGTTTTCAAGCTGACCCCGGTCAACCTCGACATTGGCTTCGCGCTGTCGTACTCGTGCCTTGTGACGACCAACTTTTACCACCGTCTTATAATCGCCACGATGATACCACCGCTGTTGCTCGTAACACTGGTGGGTAGCTACTACGTTGGAAAAAGCAGAAACCGTAGCTCCGACTTCGCGATAAGCGTAGTGAAGCACCGCCATCAGTCAGCAGCCCTATTTCTCGCGTTCTGGGTCTACTCCTCGTTATCCTACACTATATTCCAGACATTTCCATGCGATGAGCTAGACGATGGGAACGTCTACCTTCGGGCCGACTACAGCCTTGAATGCTCGACTAGCCTTCACAGTACTGTAAAAACGTATGCGTGGGCTATGCTGTTCGTCTACCCAGTCGGCATTCCCGCTCTTTTCGCATGGTGCCTAGCTCGTAACAGACGTGACCTCACTAAACGCGACCGGGAGACATTGCCGCACCTAGAGGCATTGAACACTCTTTGGACCGCGTACAGACCTTCTCGATACTGGTTCGAGCTGGTGGAGTGCATCCGTCGGATCGCTATTACCGGGATCGCGGCGTTCGTGCGTCCGAACAGTGCGGCGCAGGTATCAATCGTCCTTTTGGTTGCGATGGTGTTCGTGTTTATTACCGAGTCCTTGCGTCCGTTCCAAAAGGAGGCCAACGCGAATATTTACCGTTGGGGAAACGGTGTTATTGTAGCTAGCCTATACGTAGCCTTCCTTCTCAAGGTAGACCTTGCTGAGGAATCAGAAGAATCGATCGTGGCATTTTCGGGTGTGCTTATCGCGGCGAACGTGGTCATGATCGTCGTGGTGTTGGTGCAGACGGCTCTGTTGGTGAAGGAGCTGCGCGGGGCAAGTACAACTGTTGTTCCGATTGACGAGCCTGTGCGCCGTGCCGCTTGACGCGCCACCAGTTCGCAGTGCATATTCTCTGGGACTGGGATATGTCGATAGGCCAAACAAGGGGGGAGTGGGTATGGAGTTGTGGATGTTTCGGGTTTCCGCGGAGACACATACCAATCGGTTCCAGAATAAGAGACCATTGAATTACGGCCCCTCTGCATACACAGAGTCGGCTGGTGCTTCAGCAATGACAACGGTCATTTTATCATGTTTCTTTGCAGTAGCTTGTGTAGAAGACAAACGATGAGGGAAGCCTTCTCATGATGGTTCAGTATATTTCAGCATTGGAGTTGAAAACCAACGAAAGAGTCGTGGCGTTAATTGTATTTCAGGGTCAATACACGATACATTGAGTGGCCAAGGTCATTGCCGACGATTGTTTAAAACCAGAACGAGATCCAACTCGATGGGTACGCCTTAACTGCCTATGAAGACCGACTGGGTGGCGTTTTATGTTGCAGGCCAACACGACAACAGATGTTGAACACGTGGTAGCGCTAGCGTCTATCATATCGAGCATAGCGCATTGCCAACAAGTGAAAGCATGGGAGATAAAATACATGTATCTCACGATCTGCCACACGATAGAGCATGTCACAGTACAAGTTGTTGACGTAACTAGAGGCCCTATGTTTGCTGTTAGTGGCTTATGGGTTTGCTTTGGTGAGTGTTCAATAGGTACCGGCCTCTCGATGGAGCTGTCCTGGGTTCGATTGCCTCCAACAAGAGTTTGTTGTTGTTTTGGCTGGTAAAATAGTCCATACGTATACATGTACACGTCGATGGCAGATCGCGCGAAATAGGCTTACGGTAAGGTAGCCGGAAGTACACTCCAGTAAACAGCTAATGGTAGCCATAATGTAATTCACGGCCTAATCAACATTGCAACCTGTGCTTGCCGTAG
>JAYJME010003544.1:0-11983 GCA_036873775.1 Costaria costata | reverse complement strand
GGTGGCCGAACCGTCTCCAGAATGTCCGCCAAAGAGGAGGGGGGCGCAGACCTCCCGCAGCTGTGGGCGTCATCTCTTTCCACGAAGAAGGAGCTCGTGCCCGCCATAGCGGAGGTGAGCTGCGGATGGATGGGTGGTTGGGTAGGTGTGTACTTTGGTGGGTGGGTTCGTGGGTGGGTGGGTGGGGTAGGTGGGTGGAGTAGGTGGGTGGGTGGGTGCGTAGGTAGGTGAATGGGTAGATGGGTGGGTGGGTGGGTGGGTGGACGGATGTTCAAGAACGTGTTATATTGCTTGCTGTATAATACCGGTATTATTCCTGGTATTCAATCGCTTGTGAAACGCACGCAAGTGCTGTGTATTTATAGTAGTAGTAAGAGTGGTTCCTTCGCACAGAACCAGCTGTGCTCATTTATGTTCCAAGGAACGTCAGCGGGAACGCCTGAATTCGCTGGATGTACTTTTCAGGCGCTCCGCCTACTGTGTTGTATGTTGGCCAGCGCCTGGGGTATCTGATTGCTTGCTGGTGGAACATCCTTGTCGTTACATACTCGGCGCAAAGATGCACAGACTCTCACGCTCATAATAGCCATATGTACTCAAATGCCAGGTATATGTTCTAATAGTGTTTGCAAGACGCAAATAAATCGCACGGTGTTTACATGCATGAATGGTAACCGTGCTGTTTGGGTGCCGGCTCGAGCTTGCCTCCAGAGCTAACCGCACTGCTCTCTGTCCTTACTCCACTAACTCCACATTATAATACTAGGCGGCTGCCAAAGCGCTCGCGCAATTCCCGGAGGGCGCATTGATAGACCTTGCGCTCATTCACGTTTCTAGCATATACGGGAACGCGGAGAGGCTGGAAACGGTGGTTCCAGAGCTTCGGAAAGTGGTGCCAGGGCTGGATTCCGTCGTAGGCTGTAGCTCAGCCGGGGCGGTTGGCATGCAGGGCAAGGACCGCGCCGTGGAGGTGAGCAGGGCGTGGGGATGACGAGCAAACAGGTCGGGGTATTTCTGCGACGGGACGGGGCAATGTCAGGTGCCCTTCACGTCTACCTGGTACTATTTTAATAGGTGCCCAGTGTTGCATGCCGGGAGGTGCCGTGTTATACGAGGTGTGTTGGTGTGTTGGTGATACGAGTCGTGTGGAGCCCCACAATGTGTTACCGGTATGTTTTGACCCTGCGCATTCATTGGCAGGCGAGGGGTTTGGTGATGGAATTTTTCGATGGGGTCTTGGCAGCAGGCATCGGGATTGCCTTTGCGGCTATACGAAGTATAGCCTATATAGTCAGTGGAGCATGCTCTTGCAGTGATGTTGTTTCGAGAAGTTTTTTTTCGTTGGACGCCACGCCTCTTTCGTACTCGTCACCAACCTCGACGGGTCCAACGTCACGCCGCTCGCTGCAAGCGCGGCAGTCTGATTAAGGTATAATTAAGCCGTCTTGCCCGTGTCGCTGGACCTCCTCCAACCCTTGCTGCGATTGCCAATTGCCGGCAGATAGAAAACAGGACATGCTTCGGGCTTACCCTAGCCAGTTTGCCCGGGGTGAAGGTTAAGCCTTTCTACCTCGCTGCCATGGACGTGCCGGATCCGCTCGACCCCCCCTCGGAATGGAAGAAAGCCGTGCATCTGAGCGACGACGACATCCCCACGGGAGGGGCCAATGGGGAGATGGAGGCGGGAGGGGAGGGGGAATGCGGGGTTGGAGAACCCATATTTTTGTCGTATGCGACGACGCAATCCATCGACGCGCTCGGGGACTACATGGCGGGCATGGACGCTGCGTTCCCTCGATCACAGAAAGTCGCGGCTATTGCGTCCACAGTCAGCAGGTAATTATGGAATATGGTTGTCTGAGCCCGAGTTGGAAAGGGCGGTTGGGGCTCGTGCCTTCCTCTGTGAAAGTCTGAGCTGGTGGGTGTCGTCTTCCTCTGATGTGCTGCATCGAGCTTGCGTCGAGCTGAGTCCTCGTCGCGAGGTGGTCAACATTCCGCCGACCGCATGACGTCCCTTTCGTAGCTGTTTGTAGATGGCGCTAAAAGGTGCAAACTACAGGCTGGTTCGTTTTTTGTTTGGCTGAGCGCTCGAGAATATAGGAAAGAGCCGACTCTCGACCCCCGCCAAGCGACGGGAGTAGGTGTCGCACCTTGCTGCTGACCGTACCTATATACGAAGTATGATACCTACTCGCGTTTTTCTTATTCGCAGAATGTAACTGTGACGGCGCACACGAGGCTAACCGCCGAACAACAATCCCTCCCTGTGCACCCCCCCCCAAACGGTAGCCTGACAAGGTCCTGTGTGTTTTTCGGAGAGGGTGGGACGAGCGGGACTGTCATGGACCAACGCTCGTACTCCAAGGAGGGTATGGTCGGTGTGTCTCTCGTGGGAGACATTCGAATGCGCTCCTTCATTACGCAGGGGGCGAGGCGTGTCGGGCCAACGTTCCACGCGGACAAGGTACAGTATTGCATGAATACGAGGGAGGTATCATATTCCTCAGATATGTGGCCGCTCGAATACTTGACGATATACTTCGTATATTTATTTATTTTCTTCCGGTAGGCTAGCTTTGGGGGGGGGGGTTGTCCACCCAATTCCGCTATGTAGCCGGCTCTGCTTCTGTGCTTGGGCGCTTTGGCGGCCGTGGTTGCTCTCACGGTACGTCGGTGATTTGGTTGCTTGGTTGCTTGGTTGGTTGATTATACCTGAAACTGCCCTGGTATTTTCGTCAACCTTTTTACGTCGACTGTTAAATCTGTTGACAGGTGGACGGGCCAGTGGTGAAGAGCCTTCGAGTCGCGGACAGAGGAGTCGACGGCGAGGGACAGGACGATTGGATAAGCCCGGCGCTCCCGCCGCTAGCCATGATAAAGCAGGTGTGGTGCGATACTCTGTCCTTCCTCACCGTACGTCGGGGGGGCGTGCCACAGCAGTCAGCGCTCTGAAATGCAACGCAATGCTATGCGAAGGCAAAAAAGTGGCGTGTGATCGTGTAGGTGTTCGATTCCTTGTTCTAACTCTTTTTTCTAGTTACTGCTCTTCTGGCGGACGGGAAAATTTTAAAGTTAACTCAAGCTCACCACATTCCCACATCGGTGTCGCTTGTGAACTTCAACTACTCTGATTGGGGCACTTGAAACCTGTCGCCGCTATCTTCTATTTGCGGACCTCTGAACACGCGCCTATCGCTCAGGAATTGTTAGTTATATTGCTATGTTTCTGTCTCCTTCGGTTGCGTGCTTTCGGGGTGAGTAGCACTGGTGTAGTATGATATCATATGCATTACGGTTTCACAGACCGGACAATGACGTAGGCATGGGGTCGTAGCGCAACCGACCGCGATCGATCTGGTGGCGGTGGTGGTGGTGGTAGTAATGGTACTTGTCAAGTTGCCATTCCCATCTTTGTGATCGAGGAAAGAGCGTCCTTGATGTTGGATGGGTGATGATTTGATGAGTGATGTGCGTTTTGGCTTTGCCGCAGATGGGGACGATGTGGCGGTAGACCTGTCCTAACCTCAGCGTGGGGTAGCGACCACCAACTGACCAATCGATAGACAGCCCTCCCTGTCGTTAGGGCGTCGCTTCTACCCTCGATGAACCATGTTCGCGTGGGCACCATGTATTATATAATTTTCAGGTTCAGAAGAAACTGTCAGACGAAGACAAGCAGCTGGTGCAAAGCAATATGCTCGTGGGCATCGCACCTGAGCTTATCGGCGACACGCCGGAGGAGATGCGATCGATCAGCACTGGGAAGGGAGACCAATTCGTCGTGCAAGGAGTCCTCAGGTATTCATACATAGGGGAAACGGACGATTTTTCTGTTTTTTTTTGTGTTTGGCTTGGTTCGTGTTTGGATTGTCAGTAATTTGTTCCGGCGCTGTGATAATGCGCAGAGTGAACGAACAGCACGGGCGAAAGCTGGCTCCGCGCGTGATATATTTCGTATTTTGTGGAAGGCGTTTGCGCCTTCAGCATAATCGAGCCTCATGCCAACCACGTCATGCCCGAAACATGCTGCGTACCGGTGTTCGATATCTTCTGTGAGTAACGTGCATTTTAAATTTGGCTTTTGTGGTAACAGTAACACAGTAGACTCTTAACATAGGTTTCCATTTCCATTTTGTGTTGCAGTCACTGCGTATCCAACTACAGTCGGTGGGCACTGCAGTAACATGTTCCTGCCCGGCTGTGGTCGAGGACCGCCTTATTTCAACACTGCTGTTCCGCCGGTGCCTTTGTTCTGGGCGCTTCTTGCTGTTGTTGTACCGCATGTAACAGGACAAGCATGCGGGACGGCGCGATCACAATCGGCAGCTCGATCGACCCGGGCACGCGGGTACAGCTCTTCGTACGAGATAGGTGAGGTTCCTAGCATCCTACGAGTAACACCGCTCTCGTTTGCTCGTGTTACTCATAAGACTGGCTGGTCCTTGATGGTGTTCGTGTTGTTTTGACCTGTGATCAGCAACCACCGATACTGTTTGTGTCGCGCGTGTCTTAATATGGTTTCGAAAGCTTAGCGGCTAACAATAAAATACTGTAGCATATTCCTTATTTTCAGTATGTTGGTTCTGTCCACACTGCATCTTGCAGCGGCAACTGGATCTGGGTCGAAATCACCCAATCTGAGCTCCCCCCTCCCCCCCCCTCTACATAACCACCATCCAGGATCGCCGCCGGGGACGAATTTAACGCAGCCCTCGTCGCCTACAAGCGCCGTCAGCTAATGGAAACCCTGGCCTCCACTTCAACGGACGAAGCAAGCGGCGGGGTAGACCACCCCGACGAGGAACAGCACAAAAACCAGAATGTCAACGTGGTGGATAGCTCTATCGCGGCACCTCCAAATGGAGTTGCAAGAGAGGCGGCGGCGTTCCGAGCGGCGGGGGCGTTGATATTCCCCGGGTTGGACAGGGGACGGAATCTGTGGGACGAGGACAACTTCCAAAGCTCGAAGGTCTTTAAGACGGTGCCAGTGCCGCTGGGAGGCTTTTTTACGAACGGGGTGGCAGGTGAGATGTCGAAACCGATACCGGTACCAGGTATGATATGTGTATACTTCGTGTCGCAAGAGGCATCGTCCACCCACCCGCCCGACTTTGATTAATTGTTCCCGGGAGTGGACTGGAAAACGTCGGTTTGCGGGCGTCCTGTCTTAATTAAACAAGCAATAGTTGAAGTTATGAAGACAATGCTGTACATATTTTGAAATTTAAAAACACGGCTGTGAGATCAAAATTTCCTCGAAGGTCATATTTGCAAGCTTGGCGTGATACTTCGATTCGAGTCGAAACCTACAGTAGTAGTATTAGTAGTAGTAGTAGTAGTAGTAGTAGTAGTGTACCGGTAAACCTTTAAAAAGTGTTATTTTCTGAATTATTAAAACAGGCAACAACGGTGTTACTATCCGTCTCACAGTATGAACAAATTGGTCGTTGTAACGTGTGTTACAAGTATGAGTCTTCGATGAGTCAGCCGTTGACCACGCGCGTGTGCCGAGGGGATCGGATCGGGCCTACCACTTCGATTGGTTGAAGGCGATATGATACCCAGAGTCCGTCTCCTACTAATAGCTTCATGTGATGAGGTTCCTCGTTCATGGTCATGGATGCACGGTAACTGGTGGATAGCATCGACACAAAATCGTCCGGCTTGATATTTGCCCTTGTCCTTTGCGCACCCCTCCGCATGTCTACCCCAGGCTGTATATCGGAAGGATCCCGCACAACTCTGTTCGGGTCGAGCACGTCGGTGGTGGTCTTTTCCCCCATCACAGCCCGGCGCACAACCGTAGACTTGTCGGAGGGATCGGCAGGCAACTCACAGGACGCAGGCAAGTCGGGCTCGGTGCCTTGCCGACGGTCGGTACAGCCCAGTTCGCATTGCAATTGATCTGTGTGTTTCGTTGAAACAAGCGGGGTTTTTTTGCGTCACTAGCCATAAAAAAGTATACCTACGTACGTCATTTGAGCCTTTTAGAGGTACACTAAAAGTAGCAATCAGGAAAAGGCCATTATTGCCCTCGCTCTGATTGGCCAACGCTCCATCGTACTTTGCGGGAAACATAACGTCATCCGCCGACGTAATGTTAACTAACTTTACCCCTCTACTAATAGACCTATTTAGAACTACACCCACTTTTTTGGGGACAAAGTACTGGGGATTAGTTTGAGATAATTTCTGCCGTAGTAAAAGGGTTAACAGTTTTTCCAGACCGTCGTCTGGAATAGAAGTTGTGCACGTGCGTGCTTTGGATGGCCACCGCTGTGGTATCGGCTCGTGTTTATTGCCACAGGCTCCTGCAGGGTTTCGAAGGAATAGTCGTGGTCGTACGTTCAACGCGCTAGCTTCGCTGCAATAACAATGCGCTTCGGTAGCGTATTGCGTTTCGCTAGCTTGTTGTGTTTCGCTAGCTTGTTGCGTTTCGCTAGCTTGTTTGCGTTTCACTAGCGTTACGCTTCGCCCATAGCTCCGTCACGCACTTCCCGGAGCTCGCTCGAACCACGCTCCAGTGTGTGCACTCCCCTAAGGTTTCGCAGGCGAGTTCAGAGAGAGAGAGAGAGGCCGATCAGGCGTATGGGCGATCGTTTTGGCGCCACCATACGGGCACACGAGTCCCACCAGAGTGCGGCACGCGTGGCTGATGCGCTGTTGTAGACTAGTCATTCTGTTGAAGTAGTTCAGACAAGAATCACTCAAGTTGGCAGGGCGCGTAGCTGATGGCCCGGTGTGGTACAGGCGGGTGTGTTAGTTGCCATCCAATGTGTACCTAGTATTTATTCAGCGGTGTACATATGTTTTCTTTTTTGCGCGTCCCCGGGCACTATCTTATGTCTGCCGTACAGGCACGGACGGTGGGCCAGTGGCAATGGTGGGTGAGGACGGAGAAGAAATTCTCAGCGACGACAGCGACGACTTCGTCGTCATGCGCAGAGACGTCAACGCCGGCCGGGCGGTCATGTCGGGGCCGGTGCTCTACAGCGTCGCCGAGAGCGTGGCGCAGCCCAGGTGTGTAGGTCACCACCCCGGAAAATGTTTGTGGTCCTTCTAGAGCGGCGCATGCCTCTTGCCAAAGCTTGGCTCGTACCAGTACGTCGCCATTTAGCGAACCCAGGCAGGCCACCTCGCCGGAAAACTTGTGTGGCCCTTTTCTAATCGGCGCATGCTTCGTACCAAAACTTGGCTTGTACGTATCATACCATTACGCGGCTACAGCATAGCCCCACGAATACGAAATAACCTATTATGGGGAACGTAGTAATCAGGACGTAATGTGATGGGTAAATTATTGGGCAGACCGTAGGTGTTTTTTTTTTTTTACTCATTGTGGGTTTTGATTACGATGCCCCCCCCGGTAATAGTACAAACGTCAGGCCCACTTTTGGGGCACGCTAAGAAATTTCGATTGAGACGTCGTGCTCAGCGGCGAGCACCTCGCTAAATCCTACCTGGTACCATATACAGTCGCCTATGCTCAAGGGTGCTCAACGTTGGTGCCACAGTAAAGTTTCGCGCCTTGCTCAGAATGGGTCACAATAAGGTTTCGCGCCTTGCTCAGATTGGATGTTTCTAGTTGGCCGGCCCCTACTGTATGTAGCGGTTCGAGGGTGGAAATATCTGTTTTTATTTATTCATAAACCCTGTTGTATTTTCCTCTGTGCAGGTCGGTATATGGGCTCTGCGTGGCGTACAGGGTGGGGGGTTAAAAGTTCAGGGTTGATGGGTAGAAAATTCGAGGCCGGTTTTGGTCATAGTCGGTCCGTTCGCGTTCGAGTCGGCCACCACCGCGTTGACGTCGTTGTAACTAGTCGAAACGAATCACCGTCAAGGACAGCCCTTTCCGTTGCTTTAGTCTCGTACCGCTTGGCTCCATAGTGTACCGAGGGTTGTCGTCAAGGTTGGCGTCGATTGCTCGCATCTTGCGCGTCTCCGTTTCTGTCCTTCCTTGTCGATTGGTTTCTTCTTGTGCATCCATGTTTCTGTCATTCCTTGTAGCACGGAGGGACGACCCTCTGCCAGTGCTTCCGTTTTACAATAACTGTCGACGACGTGTGTGCTTGCGCGTCCCCACTTCGGTACCCTTCGATTGCCTTGGGCTACCTTGGCATTCGTAGGAACTCCTTGGAGGCGTTGGTCTGGGAGAAAGAAGCAGAGGTGGATCGCTTTCGCGACCGCTGGCCAATGAGCATGCTCGTGAGCCGTTCGCGGTTGTTCAACCTTGAGGAGGAGAACAAGCCCAGGGATGTCCTTGCCGCGCTGCGCACGGGGAAAGGGGCGAGCGGCGTGGCCATCTTGGCAGAGGTAAGAGGAAACTATAAATGGACGAAACAGTCCTGCGTCAGATATCGCACCGTGCTTTGGATTCACGAAGGCCGTGCGAGTATCGCTCGAGGTTTGACATGGTTAGCGTGCCAAGGTGCCGCCGGGGTTTGCGCTGATAGATGTTCGGCACCCCCGTGAGTACATCACGAACACGCTGAAAGCTAAGACACAATTTCCCGTCATGTATGCTTCGTTCGTTCTGCAGAAGTGCTTACCTGGTATTTGTTCCCCAACTGTGTCGTAAGTATTGGTTTTGATGGTATGGCGATCACAAACTGAAGACTCTTGCTCCACGCCGTGGTTTGGCGTGCGGTTGCTAGATGTAGGCGTTTGTATATAACCTGTAGGCGTTTTTTGTGTGTAGCCCGCCCGTTGCTCGTGGACGACGCTCGCCAAGACCAGGGCACTTCGTGCGACACAAAAGTCATGACCATGCATTGCATCACCGGTTGGAAGCAACTTCCCGCTCACCTCTGCGCATCTCGACCCTGTCCCTATTGTAGTTCATTATTGTAGCATCATAGTACAACTATTGTCCAAGTTTAATTTCAAATAATGCGTCCAAAAACCGTGGATGGTTGCAGTTTACAAAACCCTTTTGGGGCTTGAGAGGGAAAAAAGCGTCTGAAAATTGAAAATATGGCGCGGTTACGGCATCGCCCGCACGAAGCAGCCGGAGTTGCTGAGGTAGAGGATGTGTCCGAATGCCGTAACCAGTATCATACCAGTATCATACATAACATCGTAAGGAGCTGCCAGGTACCAGTATGATACATAACATCGCCCTTCCCGTTGTTGTTGTTGTTGGTGGTGGTGGTGGTGATGGTGGTGGTGGTGGTGTTGGTGTTGGTATTGGTGTTGGCGTTGGCGTTGGTGTTGGTGTTGGTGTTGGTGTTGGTGTTGGTGTTGGCGTTGGTGTTGGCGTTGGTGTTGGCGTTGGCGTTGGTGTTGGTGTTGGTGTTGGTGTTGGTGTTATTGTTGTCGTCGTTGTGGCTGTTGTTGCTGTTGTTGTGGCTGCACATGGGTTCCGAAAGGGTTAGCAAATACCATGCGGAGTGCGCTCTTTGCCTCTTCCAACATTTTATTTAAACGTAGTAACCTAGGGTAGCTTTCGCTAGGAACTGTCGTCAACTCGCGCTGGTGGACAACTGTGTGCACAGATGGAAATAATAGAAAATGCAACATCGGAGAGTTTTGGTCGGACGGTGCAGATCTCCGGCTTCACCCGGCTAAAAAGCGACCCCTCTATATTCCAGAAGGCCGTGTTAACTCGTAGGAGACTCACTTCACTCGTCATGAATATTTATAGTTGCTCTACTCGCATCGACGGGTTTGGCGGTTTCGCGGAGCAGGTTAAGCGGAAGGCTCCTGTCACCGGGCCGATGCGACGCGGAGAGATTGATGTGGTGGACTACGCTCGAGCTGTCGAGGGGGCTGGGGTGGCGGCGATTGCGGTTAACACCGACCGCAACTTCTTCGGCTGCACGTACGAAGACCTCACTAGCATAAGGGTGAGCGCCATTGTTTTTAATAGAATCAAAAGTAAAAAACGTCGGCTGTGGTTGTGATGAGTGCCGCTTTCTCTTGATTTGTTCTTGTTGAAACGTCAACTATTAATACTGTGGTGAGTTCCCTTTTTCTTGTACAATCGAAGAAAACGTCAGCTGCACACTGTGGTTCTGGTGAGCACCGTATTTTTTGTGTGGGTTAGGTTTTGTTGGTGGATTCTGGAGAGAGGAAGAAGGAGTCTGTGTGTGATACCTTGTGTGATGCATGGCGGACAAAGATGATATTAACCATGTGGTCGCCCTGAAGATCGCGCGGGGTGTAACTTAAGGTGGCGCCGCTCACCGCGCCTCCCGGTAGCACAATCGGGCTCGTCTCGGGGGGCGGCTCTAGGATGCACCGAACAAACATCACTTTGTCAAGCCACGTAGCGTGCACTGGGGATGTTGAGGAGTCTGGGAGACGCATAGCGGGAGGCGGTATGGACTGGGGGGGGGGCTCGGGGGGCCAGGGAGGGGAGGGGGCTATCTAAGCACAGCGACCTAGAGTCTTCTCAAAGCGCACCAACCACGCAGAGGCCTCTGTTAGGAGTTGGGGTTATTAGGGTTGGTGCGGGGCGTGCGTGACCTGTCGTTAAATGCTTGTACGTCTCCTGCCCTCCTTGTCCATAACTAACAATGTGGGCCACCACGACTGTCAAAACGTTTGCAGAATGCGGTGAAGGTCCCGGTGATGTGCAGCGATGTCGTGGTGTACCCCTACCAGATCTACCAGGCCAGGTTAGCGGGGGCCGACGCTCTCAAGCTCATCGCACCGGCTCTCCCGCCAAAGGCAAGTTGGTTGTTATTTTATGTTTTTCATAGGAGTAGTAGCCCCCTTCTAACCCTGCCTCCTCCCTCTACACACGCCGCATACAAGAGAGACTGAAGTGTTGAGGCTAGACTGAGGTATTGGGACGAAAGTGCTGTGTTGGGATGATACTGAAGTATTGGGACTTGGCTGCTGTGTTGCGATGATACTGAGGTATTAGGACGAGACTGCTGTGTTGGGGCGACCCCGGGCGGTACTATTCGGCTCGTTTTTTCGCGACGCAAAATACAGGCGGATAGTTCCTTCCGCCACTTGGTCGCCTGCGTAGGAGTCTCAACCCGTGCATGCCCGTACACTGTTAATAGTACGCGAAAGTGGAGGCCCACCTGTTGACGGCGCTCAACGCAGCGCAGCACTATGCAGTTCTTGGAGCTCGTTGTCGTAAGCGCCCGGCAACCAACATTCTGCGGGGTGTTAACAGGATTATCTGTCTCGCGGCAGTATGTAGAGCACGTGTAGTTCTTGGAGCTCGTTGTCATGCTCAGTATATTAGGCGCCCTCCCTCAACTAACATTGTGTGGGTTTTTTAACCTTCCCTGTCGCTTGTCTTGCAGGACCTGATGTATTTCCACAAGATTGCTTCGGCTCTAGGGATGCAGTGCATCGTGGCGGTCAGCTCTGTGAAGCAGATGATCGCGGCGCTCCGGCTGCCGGGCATCAGAGCGGTGTCGATCAACAACCGGAACATGGCCACCTGGGCCCTGGATACGTCAAGGGTCGATCGAATACTCGGAGATCCTGAGGGTGAGACAAGTGCACGCCATGAGGTTTGGTGTGGTGTGGTAGCCATTGTTTTTGGTGTGGTAGAGGGTAGAGAGTAGAGAGTAGAGGGTAGAGGCAGGTCGCGCCAATGCGTTGACTTTTACGGTGCGGTTAGCGACCGCCTTCGGTGCAGTGAGACGACCCGTCCATGCGAGGCTTCCCGTATACGGTATACCGTTTTTCGTTTTTTTAGCAGGCTCGGGAGTCACACGCGAGGTGCAGGACGCGGGGCATCTCGTACCATTTTTGTTTGTTTGTTTTTTTAGCAGGCTTGGGGGACAAATGCGAGGTGCAGGTTTCGCGCGTGGTGTGACGAGGGGCGTGTCTCGGGAGGCACTCTTAACCGTTTGGACGGTTAAGAAGGGGTTGTGGTTGCGGTGTTGGTAGGTCGTAGCTCGAGACGGCGGCAAAGGCTAAAACAAAGAAAGAGACTAAATGTAACGGGTGCATCGAGGAGCTGAAGCTTTTTGCAAGCCAAGCCCCACGTCTCATCCATGCACGAATTAAGTAC
>JAYJME010003543.1:0-11984 GCA_036873775.1 Costaria costata | reverse complement strand
GTTTTGACACGTCCGCCCGTATATCCGGCCGACCTGTATACCCCGCCGTTCTAGGGGGGGAGAGTGTTATAAGGCTTAGTTTGGATTAGTTTGGGTAGGCGATTGGTTAACCTTTCACCAGTAGCCCAACAGACTAATGCCTTAACAATTACCATGGTATGTATCATTCATTAAATCGTTAACGCCCACGCCCAGCCTTTGTACACTTCCCGAGTTCCATGGCTGTTCGATCTGCTTCCCCTCATTAAGGATATAAAAGAAAAAAACGTCACCTGTGAGATCGAGGATTTACTAGGTTATACAAAACACGTATGGTCCATCCGGTTAAATGTTGCCATCATTTGACCATACAATAAACCTCGTATGGGGGGCGAAATTGATTTCGTTTTATGTGGAATAACTGAACCTACGATCCCAAAAAGCTCAATGGATTCGGACGAATTGGACTTGCACCTAGAGTTTTTTTTTTAGGTTGTGCAAAAAATTATTTGAGCGAGATATGGCCGCTCAAAGTTTCAGAGCGACACACACCCACATATGATGTATATATACATAGAGCCACTGCTGTACACACATGAACACAGACAAACACGCGCGAGAACACACCCACCGCAAACACTAGCCAATGAAGAGGGCTGGCGTCCTCGGGGTGCCAAGTGTAAGCGCGGCAGAGCAGCTGGGCGGTTCACGAAACTTGCACCATCTGCGGAGGAAGAAAGCGATTCGGAGCCAAAAGAATCACAGTCTCCGTCTGGAGGTGGGCAGCAACCTGATCGTGCTGGAGAGGACGACACCAACTACGAAGGAGATCAAGAGAGCAACAGCAGCGATGGCACCACATACGGTGGAGACAGCAAAAGGTCGGGCAGGCGCCGCAGAAAGGATCGCAAGGACGCAGAGTTCAGGAGGGGGTTTCAAACGCTGTTCGCTTGCTGGAACCTCCCCAGCAGCAGCACTCCAGCAGCAGCAAATGAGATCGATGAGCAGCCGCCCGAGGGAGTAGAGGGAGAAGACTCTGAGAAAGCGTCAGAATTCTATCGTGACAACATGACCTTCGAGATCTCGGGAGGTATGGAAGAGGGCGCCCTCGGCGAGCCAGATGATCTCGCCGATTGGCTGGGCCAGGACGAGATGCCCTCGGAGCTGAGGTGCGTTGAAGTCAACAGCAGTTCCGAATCGGAGGGCATGGTCTTCGCGGGATACGATGGCGACTCGGGAAACTGCACGTCTTCCGAGGGCTCGCAGATCGACTGGAGCGACGAAGATGAAGAAACAGTGCCGCTTAGCGGTGGACTCGAGGAGAGCGCGCTGCTCGCAGCAGCGACACCAGCAGCAGGCCGCCGTCCGGAATCCCGCCGCATTTCGGAGAACCCCGGTGGCCGTCCTGCTTCTGCGAAGTTTACGAGACGATACACACAGAGGGCAACCGGCGGACACGCGGGAACGGGACGCGGGAAGAAGCTCTACACGGGCAGGCTGAAGAATGCGCACGACAAGAAGGGGACGAAGAAGAAGCGAGAAGATCGAAAGAGGAGGCAGGCGTCCAGACGGTATGCGGCAAGAAAAGCGGCGCAGCTGGAGGCGCGAGCCAAACGGAACGAGATCTATGCTGAAGCCTACGACCTTCTGTTCCAGAGCGCTTCTGGGGCTACACCAAGGCTATCGAGAGGCGCGTATGCGATTATTCCGTGGTTAGTCTGCTGGGAAGGCTCCCCGTCACACTTTGCAAGGTCTCCCTAGATCTGTGCCGTAAGTGGGCCCGGGTGTCGTGGCTGTATGTCCGTGCCTACGACAGCGGACTCGAGGGCTATCTCCAAATCCGGGACGTCAAGAAGTGGACGAACCACCGCTCGCCCACTGATCTCGCAGACAGCGTGTTGCTGGCTCAGAGTCACGCCACAACACCGGAAGAGCGCAAGGCCAAAGAGCAGGCTGCTCTCGCCGCGGCGCGCGAAGCCCGAATTGCTTCTAATGCCGCCATCGATGACATGTTGAAGTCATTCAAGACCGAATAGTAGAATACACTATGTATGCATCATAGAATAGCTAGTTTGTGAGGTGTTGATGGAGCTATTAGTGGTGATGTTGGCGCGGTGGTGGTGGGAAGGTGGATGGATGTTATTGTGGCGTTGAACTTGCTGTTGGCGTGGCGTTGGTGTGGTGGTGGTATACTATTCCATTATATTCTATACCAGGTATACTTGTATTGTATGTATATACTTCGAAGTATTAAATAGTATTCTATTATATACGACATTATATGATATTCTAGAATACATGCACTACACAACAGAGTACAGTATGAGTTTATGAGGAGGTGGGAAAGAAAGCATCGTCGATATTGGCGTATGCGCGTGCTATTCCTAATGCACAGCAGTATACACGAGCAAAAAGGACGTTTTTTTTTTTTTTTTTTCCAAAATTTGGGCCATTTTTTCTGAAAAATGGCCAAAAGTGGCCAAAATTTTCAAAATAAAAATTGAGACCGGATTTGAGTTCCTCTCGACCCCGCGGTTCTTGCGAACTTTGTTTTGCCTTACAATTCTCAAAATTGAGCGAGAAAAAGTGGAGGTCACAAGATGGCAAAATTTAACCGGATGGACTATACGCGTCCACGAGAAGACCCCATAAACGAAGTATCCGTCAAGTGCTTGTCTGAACCTACTGTTCATCAGTGCAGCACTTCGCCATACCGCTCAAGAAACACCCCAAACATGGCCGTGGGAATACCAGTAAGCAGGCAGCCACGTCATCGACCAAGAGCACTGTTGCAACCATGCACGCCTTCACCGACCAGTTCAAGTACCGTACTATTAAATAATACAGTAGTTGAAGCCCCTTGTCCCAGGTGGCGGCCATACTTGTAAGACATTGCTTTCCTGCACACTCCTTTGTTTTCGGGACAGGGCTCGGCCAGTTCATGCACACGTTTAAGTATCTTTCACGCATACCGCTAGGATTCTCTAAGCACTGCAAGTTTGCCTTCCGGCAGAGTTATACACCCGCTGCACGCGCCGCGTTGAAGGCAAGATTTTGGGAGCCCAAACCAAAGCCCAGGTACCCACGTACTCACACCGCAAAGACAACCTCCTATACCTATCTAGGAAATATCGCGAGAGGGGGCGGGTGAAAATTGATGTCAGGAAGCAGATTTCCCATTTGGCTACCGAGGTCGACAGGAGTCGTCGTCTGGTCGAGATACAGTTGTTTAGGCATTAACCTTATTCGTGTGGATGCGATTAAAACAAGACAAGGATGGCCCAACCTCCTCCAAGGTAGCATATCGGTGAAAAGAGCGTGCGATACTGGAAAGTTGCACCCTTTGTGTGGGTTTGATGCATTATACGATACAAGCCTTAGTAGCACTATTTGGCAAACATATCTCGGACTGAGGGGCTCCGGAACTGAGGTGCTGCTGTACACGATAGCGTTTGAATTGTTTTGGAGAGAGCAGAGGGTGTCGCTTCATACCCCTGCGACAGGATTGTTGTCCATCGGGTTGCACTTCGTCATTTTTACTTATCATTTGTCAAAGCCGTCTTTTCAAAGTAAATATAAAGCTCAACGTGTGGGGAGATTCTAGGACCTGTCTCTTAAATCGTAGCACCCCTACCGTCCGAGGCCTCTACCTCTCTCTCAACCCGAAGCATGCGGCTGTTGACATTGCGTAAAAACAATAAAACACATGCTGCGGTACAAATGGCTCGAGTCGGGATGACGCCAACTGTCCAGCAATCATGCAGCAACGACTGGCCAGACAAGCTTAGTACCGAGTGCCTAGACGGGCAAAAGCTTGCCCGGAGCTTGCCTGGAGAGGGATATCAGCGATCTAACAAAAAGGTCCCTCGATCCAATGTCAATCACAAAACTACTTTTCTAGTGAACCACGGCACAACGTGCGTATCAGTTATGCGTGTACAGCAACGTGTTCGTGAAATAAGCTTCAATGGCGGCAACGGCATCTAACGTACGGTCCTTTGATCCAGACTTGACCAAACGCATTTCCACTGAGACTAAACGTCCGTTCTAGCCACCCCTTATCAAACCTTACACGATCGAAGCGAGATGAAAACATTTTTTGACTCTTTCGGACCGCCACGTCAAGCGGTCTCCTCCAAGACAAAGCATCAAGAATACCTGAAATATACAGTCCAAAATGATAAGTGTCTGCTGTCTAAGTAGGACATACACGATGTTCCTCTCCAAAACAAACAATGTTTTTAAAAATAACACTCAGCCTTAACTTTGAACGACGGGGCCCCTAAATGACGGTATGAAGAGCTACGCGGACCCTTCTTTCCGCACGATTTCTGTGAGCATCGCCCGGTGCAGACATCGATCATACCATCTTCAGCATGCTGCCTGCAGAACACCGCCGGGTTGCCACCTGCTAGGTTGAAGAAAGGCTTCGTCGTGCGGGAGTTGTATGAGGAACGCGTGCTCCCGACGTCGACCGTGCCGACAGCAGCATGCTGATTACAGTACGCTGCCGTCTTTCTGCCTGCGACATTGGAGGAAGGTTTCTTCGTGCATGTGGTCTGTGAGCAACTCTTGCTATGAACGCCGACCATGTCTTCATCAGCATGCTTCTTGCAGAACGCCGCTCTCTTGCTGCCGGCAATGTTAAAGGAAGGTGCCTTCGTACACGAGTCATGTCTGCAGCGCTTGTTGCGGACGTCGACCATACCATCCTTAGCATGTTGCCTGCAGAACGCCGCCGTCTTGCTACCTTCGACATTGAAGGAAGGTTTTGTCGTGCAGGAGTCGTATGAGCAACGCTTGCTCCGGACGTCGACCATGCCATCGTCAGCATGTTTCTTGCAGAACGCCGCTGTCTTAATACCGCCGATATTGAAGTAGGGCTTCGTCGTGCAAAGGGCACTTGAGCAGCGCTTGTTCATGACGTTGACCATACCGTCCTCAGCATGTTGCCTGCAGAACGCCGCCGTCTTACTACCTTCGACATTGAAGTAGGGTTTCGTGTTGCAGGAGTCGTATGAGCAACGCTTGCTGCGGACGTCGACCATGCCGTCATCAGCATGTTTCCTGCAGAACACCGGCCTCTTGCTACCTTCGATATTGAAGGAAGGATATGTCCTGCATAGGGCGCGTGAGCAACTCTTAGTGAAGACATTCACCATACCAGTCTCAGCATGCTGCTTGCAGTAGGCCGGCGGCTTGACGCCCTGAACACCATAGACCGCCCGCTTTGTGCACATATTGTACGAACAATAAACCATTCTCGCCCTGGGTTGGGGCAGTGAAGTTGTTGTCGGGAAGAGTCTGTAGGCGGTGGGGGGGAGCGAGGATGGATTCGGGTTTCAGTACTTGACGATTTAATGGTAAGGCGTATTTGGGGGAAAATGCGAAGCCATTTGTGGTGTTAGCAAGGAATACACGAAAGGGGGGGGCAGGGGCCACGGGAGTATTGCATTGTGGTGTCAAGCTGAAGCTTTAATGCGAAGAAATGGAGATATACCGGATGGCGTCGGAGGAGGAGCGTGAGGAGCAGGCCTAACACAGTGGCCTTTAGACTTGTGAGGAGGGAACGTCGGTTGCAGGACTATGGTGCGACATCACGCTTGCAGCGGAAAAAGGGTTGTCGCCAAGTCGTGTACATTATTTGGTTATAATTCCATCTCCAAATTGCATTTAAACCAATACTGTCCTTCGTTCTGGACGACAGGACAATATTCTTGGCTGCAAGAGGCGACATTATTCATGGCCACATACGATTCCTAGAATACTTTGATTATCGGGACCACACAACCAGGACTACTGGGCTAATGCATGATGCAGTACCGCATGCACATACCCATGCAAAGACGTGGTCCGGATGGTGCTTCAACCGGGACGAGATATACCTGGTGCCGGGTACGGAACAAAATCGAAGCACAATACAAATCTGGGTCAATCGGGGCAATACATGCACATACAATCTGAATGCTAAACTGCACATAAAAGCACTTCTGGTTGGAGCTGACAAAGATTATGGTATAGCTTGTATGCCGCGATCAAATACTCTTTTTGGCAGGGTCACAAGTTTTCTCCTTCAGCCGCAGTTTTTCCTCTCGCTCCAGGCTGCGGTGAACCCACCGGGGCGGAGTGAACACGACGATGCGTGTCTTTGCCCCGCCTGGCTCCGTGGCCCGTGTTTCTAAGTCCTGCTACGGTGGGGGGCGTCGCTTTTAGGTCCACTTCTCCCAGATGGTCAGGGCTAATCGGTTGAGCGACAACCCTGATTCTTTGGAGTCTCAAACATGTTTTGCTTTTAGGTTTCGAGTTGTTTACCCCCCTGGCAGAGAGTTTGACGCCGCGACGACGAATTCGTTTAAAGGGTATATTTGAGTGCAGTATAGAGCCACTCGTCCGAATGGCCAAAACAAACTAGTGAAAACAGAGGTAGCCCCCCCCCACAACACACGATTAGCAGTATTCTGCTAATTAAAAACCGCGCGATCCGGTAAGCAATAGCGGGATCGCTTTCCGCGCGGCAAGAGACAATAAATAAAAAGGAAACTCCAAATTTCAATATGCGTGCTCTAATGCTACAGCCGTGTCGTGCCTGTATTACGTCGTCCTTAAAGCTCTCAAGCTCTCTCTTCCTTGATGGAAGCCATGGTACTATAGCAGTCGCACATCGGTACAACAGCAGTCTCACATCAAGCCCTTTCTTCTGTGACAGCCATATACGATGCATCTGAGTTTGCGTGTCGGTACCATGGTCCTTGAAGACCTACTGGTGTACGAAATATGAATTGAACACACAACATTAAGGTATGTGCACCTAAATGGATGCTGCCCATGGGGAATGATAATTTACGCACACACTTTCCTCGCCATTTCGGAATCAATCTTGCAGCCACAGTACACACAACAACAACAACAACAACAACAGCAACAACAACAAAAGGGATAGAAGAGCAACAGTACAACACAACTAGCGCTTCATATTCTAGACAATGTGGCAGCAACCGCTGGCCACGGTGCTTTTTTGTTCGTATGTGTTTGCAGTGTTCAGCAAAAGATACAGGCCATCATGTCAGCATTTCCACGAAAACAACATATATATCCAACACACGTGATCAAAATCACATCTGGTCATATACACAGTAGTACGAGTAATACAGCAGTACTCCTCGGAGTAAACGAGATATTCGATGATGCTCCCCCATTCAACTTACGACAACTCCGGGATTTGAAGACAACAAATCAAGAACGCGAGCCTTGTGCAATATACTGCAACGAGGCCGTTTTTTGCCATTTGGAAAAAAACGTTTTAATGAGAACGTTTTCTGCTATACATAAAAAAAGCCGATCAATTTCAGGGTGCGTAGAGGGTTCCATTCTATACTTTGTCTGTCTGTCTGTCTGTCTGTCTGTCTGTCTGTCTGCGGTATACTGTTGCTAAGTGATACATTCGTTGTTTTCACTGATTTCAACAAACCCGCCGTCTACAGGTGCGGGTGAGCTAGGGCGAACGCGTGACACGTATGTAGCTGGAAGCCGTTTCGAGTTGGACGCGGTCGCCGTTTTTCAGTGTGGTTTTGGTGGCGGTGCAGGTGTTGCGTTTGTTTTTATTCGGCGCGTTTATTTCTTCGGTTTTGTTCATTCCAACACACAGTGCCAACTGCGAGTACGAGGCAGCCTTGCCTGGGTTGCATCTCTCTTAGTAATTACGGGGTGTGTACCGCCTCCCGCCACTGAGTTATTGAGTCTGTCTGTCTGGGTGCCTGTCTGGGTACTGTCTGTTTGAAACTATCGATGTTTTGCGCCATTCGTGATTGTAAGAGTTGTACGCGACCGATTTTAAACAAACCAACGTCTACAGGACGGGGCGGGTTCGAGCTAACGCGTGGAAGATATTTCGCTGCAAATCGTTTCGAGTTCGTAGCGGCAGCCGTGACGCGGTAGGCTTTGTGGTGACGGTGATGCTGTGTGCGTTTTTTATTCGGCGGGATCTCGTTCATATTCCTTACAACGCACACCGCCAACTGCGAGCACGAGGCAGCCTTGATTCGTTTACCCCTCTACTCGTATTGAGGCTGGGCAAAATAAGTGTTTTTATAGAGCACCCACGTGTACCGTCCTTACTCATCCACGTTTTGATGACAAATTACTTGACGCTAGAGTCGGGCCATTTTTGCAGTAGTACATATGACACAACGATTGATAAAGGAGTCAAGAAAGACATAACTGACCAAGCTGCTCTACAATAAACGATCTCTTGGTTAGAATGAAACGCAGCGCTCAGAACACTGCGTACGAAGTCTCGTTCCGACCCTCTTTTAATACGTTTACAGGTTTCGAAGCCGGCCCCCATACGGCCAGCAATTTTCTGTTTTGTCTTTCCGGTATACACAACCTAAACAGGGAGTCGATCTTCTTTTAGATTCATTTTCCCAAAGCTCGATATGTTTCCTAACAGCAATCTCCTTTTCTGGACTGGGCCCAAGCCTAATCCACGCCTATATCATTACTGCTGTTCTCCTCCCCGCGTCGAGCACGGTTGCGAGTTATGTTGTCTAAACGATCGTCTTCTTTTCGCGGGTGGCCACAAGCCTGCGGCCAGACCCACACGTATTGGTCAGCTGTACGCGGTATGATAGAGGGTGGGCACGGCCAGGCATATTGAGTTTATGACGGTTACGCATGATACAATAGTGCCCCCTGCAGCGCTGGCGTATTCTAGCGAATTCGGTGTTTCAGTAGAGTAGTCTATAGGTTTCGGTAAGTTTGTCTTCTGGAGCATTTTCTACAAATATTTTTGTGTTGAGTATTCTAATGGCTTTAATGCGTTGCGTGTTATAATATACTTCGGTATGTTTGCGCCCTCTTCAAATGCGATGAGTAAATAATGGGCCCTGGTATTTTTGCGGCTTCTGTGTTGCAGTGGAGCATGCGTCAGATGTAGGGGAGCATTTTTGCAGTACTACAGAAACAAGTTTCCTGCGCTTCGCGTTCACTTCTTGTCAAGTTCGATGAGACAGCATGTTTAATGCGAGTGTTTTCACAGCGTAAAGTAATTATTCTCTGCACCGGTTCAGACGTCGAACCCTACGAGTATCAGTAGCATGGGAGGAATGATGGGGATCTTGGCCGTCTATTTCAGGTGTGTTTTGAGGTTCAGCCGTGATTTCCAACCGCGTCCCGTGAACTATCACCTCAATACCAAATAGCCTCAAACCCTTCCTGTATGCATGATAGCATGTTACGCGGTGCCGGCCATTGTTTTATATCGAAATACAGTGCAAATTCCAAAATACTGTGTGTTTTGATGTGTGATACAGTGCCGGAGGTATTTTGACCACCATATCTGGCCGCACCGGAGGTATTCGGACGTTGGTATAATGGCCAGGGTGTTTAACGCGCGTTGATTACGTGGGACATATAGCAGCGTTACGCGAATTTTCAAAATTTCTGCAAAACCTGCCTCACAACAAACTCAATTATTCGCGTATGGCGCTATGATACGAAAAATCAGCCACTAAAATCGCTGTCATCATCTTGGACACGCTTCGTTGAGCGGGTGGCGTTCCCCGCAGAACCTTGTAAACAGTAGGATTGATTTATGTGTCCCAAAAGTGTTCCAATACGACTCAGAGCACTAGGTCTTGCAATCTAGTCGCAGGGATCTTAGAGGGCAATTTTTCCTGAGTTCTTATATGGCGAGGGCTGTTTTGCATCTGTTTCTTGGATACTTTTTTATTGGGGTGATCGCGGCGCAGCCGCGTTCCAAGTTGTGTTTTGGCCCGTTTTGGATGCGAGTTCGGGTCAGGGTTCGGGTTCGGGTTAAGGGTTGGGTTGTGTATACGTCTCTACCTTGATCCCATTAGCAGGGGCTGCTTCCTATCCCATCTGATCCTGTTTGTCGATAACAGCCTACCCACGTAAAAAAACCTTCGACCAGGTTGTAAGAGTAGCTCACTCACACCACAAAACGTCAGCGGGAGGGCATAATAAACATACTTACGTTTCTGCTTCTCACGGATTGCCCATCCTTGGCCTCTCAGTCTTCCCACTTGCACACCGCCTCCTTCCAGTACTTCCAGAACCTTCCCTGCTTTTCTTTGCTTTCCAGCTTTTCATTTTTTTTATGCGTTCGTGCGCGTACCGAGAAAACGGCAACTTGGGGGAGCGCGACGCTATCGTGGGTATAGGCCGGTGCTGGCCGGTAGAGGAAGGGTCGGGAGGAGCGCGGTCGCCGTTTGCGTGACTAGGCGTGGCGTGTCCATCGACACCCGGGAGAAACATGAATGGGTTCTGTCTGACGTGCTGCTGTTGCGATCTTCTGCGATCCATCCAATATTTCGGGTAGTTTTGGTCTGTAAAACACAATTCAAACGGTGCTTATTTTTCGAACCAGAGAAAAAGAGAGAGAACTCCGACTTCTAAAAACGATCGATCCTGATCGAGCGGACAAACGAGGGCCACGGCGAGCACCGGGCTTCACGCGAGGAAGGCCACTGGGCTCACTGGGCAGAGACGGAGTACAGCTCAATCCGGACAGAATCGATGACGAGGTGGTTGCGAGAGGGAAGGGAGCGTACGAGGAGGCTGACAGAACCTCAGACGTTCGATTTGTTTTTTTCGCGGCGCAATCAGCGAGATATCATAGCCGTTCCAACACTAATTTCTAGATACGTATATTTTTTACGTACGAGTCGTACGAGTACAGAAATCTGCCGTGACTGATGTACGTACTACAAGGACTGCTGTACCTGCTGTACCTGTAGCATACAAAGCTAATGTCGTTGTATAGGCGCAGGTAGGTAGGTGCTGGGCCATATATTATACATGCCAGCAAGAAAAATGTATGTATTGCTGCTGCTGCTGCGAGACAACATGGTACAGCGGTAGGTGGTACTATTCGTCCAGTAGTACGTACGTACAGCAGTATGTACTGCACCGCTACTACTGTCGAGTGGGTGCGTTCCGTTGCTGTACTTATATCATCCAACATGTACAGCAGCAGCACATGGCTTTTTGCTTCTTGCTTCTTCGTACTTTCCATACCGATACAATATTTACATGGCGACTATCTGTATGCACGATGCATGCCCGTTGTTAGTGTTTTGTTTTGCCTGCACCGCTTTGTTCCGTACGACTTCCTCGGCTCAGCACATCGCCGTGCGGGTTTTCGTCCTCGAGCATGGAGCTCTTGGCACTTGCAAGTCGCCTGTTTGCGCCAAAAAATTCGTAGCAGGCGATAGTTGCACTAAATCACGAGCCTCTTTTGCACCCTTCACATATGGCATGTTTTTGTATTAATTCTTCCTTGCGCGTACGTAGCGGGCGGCGCCAGATGCACTCAGAGCGAACGTTTGAAGTTTTTTTGTTGCTTTCCTTTCTCATGCTCCCGTCAAAACTGAGCGACTATACCGACCCCATGCTACTTTCAAGACAAAAAACACCGTCTATACGGTCTACATATTATGCTGTAGGTACAAAACTCCCCCATGGAAATTCTATTGCTGTACGGTTGTTTTTTTGACCTATTTTTGTAGTGTAGGCTGCTGTATATGGGCACAGGTATACTACCAGTAATATACGTTCAGTTGTACGTATTTACAGCAGTACGTATTGCAGCGCAGCGCCGCGTGGTACCGTGCGGTGCCGTGCCTTGCCATGCCTTGCTGTGCCTTGCTGTGCCTTCTCTTCTTCACGGAGTATATATACCAAAAAAGTATGTACGCGTACAACATGCATGCGGCGTCCGGGTTGATTGTCGAATACACCATTTTTTCCTTGCACCATAGAGCTCTTGGCGTTATCAAGTCGGCAGTTGCACCTGCCCCCTGCCCCCATTCAAATTTTGGAGTAGTATCCTTCCTTGCGCGAACGTAGGGGGCGGCGTCAGCCGCACGCGGAGCGGAGCCTTGTACAACATACCATGACTGTTGTTTGCACACCCTGGACAATAGACACAACAATGGTCTATTGCTTCGACAATAGGCGAGGGGGGGGATCTATCGATAGATATT
>JAYJME010003542.1:0-11985 GCA_036873775.1 Costaria costata | reverse complement strand
GGGAGGGGGGAAGGGTATTCAATCCGTGCATGGTCGTTTTTGTATGACTATAGACCGGGGTGGGGGGGGCAGGGTTAACGTGGGGCGTAAGGGGAGGGGGGCCTAATTCATAGTCGGACCAGTTGAACGCCACCGGCGGCATCCTGGGCGCTAGGTATACGGATCGATTAACCATCCCATCGTAGGGGTTGAAGCTTTCGACTCTGGCCTCCTCGCATGAGGGGACGCAATATATCACCTGAAACATGCCTCCGAACAAATGTGTCCGCGTTACCCGGATCATATTCCTGTTCGCTAAATTATCCTAAAACAGACATATTCAGGTATCATACCTACCGAAGAAGTACTGAATTGAGGAAGTGAATTGCTCCGACAATATGGCGACTTCACGTGGTACCTACACCGAGTAGGGACAGCCGTGTCGACCGTCGAGAAAGGCTTGCTACGGTCTAGATAGGAGGGGCTCCAATGCAGCTCCTGAGTATACCGATCGTTAATCCCATTTTCACCATCGCTATTAATAGTTGGCCTCTCGGGTGAGTGGTACTGCAATTCACTAAGAGCTGAACCTAAAAATATGATATTCTTAGGAATCGTTGTAGCCCACGAGACAGGGTATATCGAGCTTAGTTTACACCTTTCCGTTCAGTCATTTGTTGGGTGAGCGGAGTCTATGTTCTCGCGTGAGGTACGCCAGAAATAATTGTGCCGCAGGCCCCTGACTTAGCCTGCCAGGTCGTGGTGTATACTACTGTAAGTGCATCATCAAAGACGGTGTATATATCATTTAGTTAGGTTATTTGAATGTTGAGATTTTTGTTTTGTTTTGTTTTGTTTGGTTTGTTGGTGATGAGCAATCCCACAGTGGCGGTGGTTTCCTCAGCTTCTGGGCTCCTGGCACATGAAGAACCCAACGTCTCACCCCAGACATATGACTTACTTCGCGGCAACGTGTTCGAGGAATCCAACCACCGTTGCTACGAGCTAGCTCCAACACGAATACCTGGGTATACCGATAAACTTGTCAGATCGACCGGTCGTTACAACGCTTGAGGAGTTCAACCGGTCACAGGATATAGAGCCGAAGCGTGGTGCCGGGGAGTTGATCTTGGTCTGTATTGCGGCCCTGGTCCGTTGAGGTAGACGAGGGAAACCGCGACAATCCGAGAATGCTTGCACCTGCGACACACGAACTAGGTATTGCCACGAGCGAACGATCCTTAACGTTCGTATTCACTACTACAGCTTCTCTTGCTGCTGCTTCGGCGGGCACCTACATCCTTCATCTGGCGGTCGATCTCCAGGTCCTCAATCTTCCCCTGCCAGCCGGTGCAAAAGCATGTAAATACTAATTATCACATGTATGATGAATCTTCGATCTCACACCTGAGGTTTTTTATTTTATAATATATGATACCAGTAGGATACATCATTGAGTTCTCAACCGGCAGAGACAAAGAATCTGGTCCCAGAGCTCTACTTGGTTCCGTCGACATATAATATCATACATATACAAAGCAAAAAGGGAGATGGTGCCGAGGCTGGGGATCGACGGCCATCAGATTCATAATATTTCCGTACTCTGTTTCCCAATGCCAAAACGAGACTTGTATACAACAATAAGTATGCAAATAGGGTGAATAAATACATGTTCGATAACGTTGGGGCTTGCGCGAGAGCAGCCGAAGGGCCTATTTTAGACCAGGTTTTGAGCCGTCCACGGAATAGCTCGAGGTGGGGTGTACCTCTCGGTGCGCCATTGCCTGGACGCGCCTCAGCTTGCTCGCCCCTCCCGACCCTGCGAGTACCGGCACCGGCCGCGTGTTCGCGGCGTTTCGCGGCGGCCCTTGCTAAATCGCGTATTTGGCCAATTTTCTGTTGTAAATTTTAAGTGCGTAGTCGTACCTATAAAAACACAGAAGTTTGCTCAACCAAACAAAGTCGGTGCTATAGGCCAACTATTGGACGGAGGAGCTAATATCAAAACCCCGGTCTGGGTTCAAATCCCGGCATGTGTATTGTTTTCCTTTTTTTTTCACGAGTACGTCGAGTACGTACACTTATTTTCCCCATTTGTTTTTGCGACGAACTGCACATTTTGTTTTGTTGCTTGGTGTATGCCGACGCAACGAGGTAGCTCTCGGATGAGCGTCTACCGACTGTAAACAGCGCTCGGATTAAATTTTTGGTTTGTATGCGTTTCGTTTCCCTATTTTTTAACCATTACCTCCACACTTTTTCCCCATCTGTTTTTGCTACAAATCGCACTTATTATTTTACGTTGCTTGGTGGATGTCGACGCAACGGAGTAGCTCTCGGATTAGTGTCTACGTGTCTACGTGTCTACCTCTGCAAATACAACTCGGACTAAGTTTTTTTGTTTGCATGCGCTTCGTTTCTCGTTTTTTTTCACATATAGTACGATATGGATTTTTTTCCCCCGATTGTTTTTACGACGAATGGCACTTTATTAGTTTTTTATGTGTGTTTGGTGTATATCGCAACGGTCACCTGCCCGAATAAGGAATGATACAAACGGTTTTGGTGTCCGTGTTCAACGTCTAGGAAACGTACGGCCCCGGGCGACAACAGCCCCCCCCCCCGTGCCGCTAGGCGCTCACGCCGCTCGTAGACGTTTGGTAACACCAACGTCTTGCCATCGGTTAGGTCGCCATCAAAACAGCCCCGAAGAGGTTAAGGTAGGAGCTACTCTGTGTATATCGTAAGTTTTGTCTTATACCTAGGCCCGGTACAAGTGTTCCTCGGGCAGCCCAGCCAGTCCGTCGTTTCTCCAATCCAGACACGTGCTACGATAGATAGAGGTTGCACTTTTTCGATTTTTTTGTTTCTGAATGAGGGGGCTCCTGAACCCAAAATCGTCCAAACGCCAACCTTGTTTAGCAAAATGATTGTTTGAAACGCCTAGTCCATGGGTTTTCTCATCGGGCTGCCCTTCCGGTTTGATCAAAAAAGGTTTTCGGGTATGATATGGAGCTCCTAAAGCGAAGAGCCTCAGAAAAACATCATGGAACAACACCTCTATCATCGTAGCATGGGTCTCCAGAGGTGTTGGATGAGGTGCAGAGAAGGCCTGAAAGGAGGATCCCCGGACCCATTGGGTGCGCTCTCTTTTCCGTGGCATTATTTTGTACACCCCTTTGCCGTAGACCGCGCGTGACGCAGTGTCACGCGTGGGCGTCGGTAGGCCTGTGGTCGGGTTGTCCAGCGATTCGCGTTCTGGGTGCTATTGCATGCCATACACGCCCCTCAAATGTTACGCTTGGTGCATTCACACGCGGCTGTTCTGCTGCCGCGGTGTTGCGCTATCTTACAAGTGTTGCGGAAAGGTAGGCTACGGTGGAAGGGCATACGATCCCTTCGTGTTGCACGGGGTCTGCGGGTTGAGGAAGGTTGCGGTGCGGCAGGTTGCGGTCCGGCGGTGCGGGTCTGGTGTTCTTTAGTTTTGGTGGGGGGGGCGGGATTCCATCCGTGGTGCGGGGTTGCTTTTATGCCCCGAGATTGTTGGCCGTTCACAGGAATCCTCTACGTGAGAACGCTTCCATTATGTTTGCGGTGTCATGTTCCCAAATAAATGGTGTTATGTACGGTATGAAAGGATGTCTGCTGTGCGATTACGGTTTGAGTCTCATCTCCTCAAGCCGGGTCTGTGTATCCCGGTAACGCGTGCTGCGTAAGTTGATGCCCTCGCGTGAAGCGCATAGGTCGGTTGATTCCCGTATGATGATACGTGTGAGCAGTTCGCTGTGATATCTGCCTGAAGTACGTCATAATAGGACGTTTTCATCTGTTTTGGGTTTTGAGTTTTGCGCTAATACTGCTTGTCAAGGTCGGGACCCGACTTGTATCGGACACCCGCAGGCCGTCTTCAGCGCCGCTCTCTCGCGATCCACAGCAACAGCAGGAGTGTGACTCTTCGGCGGAACAGGTCCAGGCTTGTGCTGCGGTCGCGGGGGGGGGGTATAGGCGTTTTCTTACCGTGTTTAGTGACTCATCACCTCCCTCCCTTCCAATGAAATGTTTGTTGTTATTATTGGCGCAGAGGCATCAAATGACCCGAAGTCGGTTCCTATCGCGAAACCAAAAAGCGTAAAAGCATAATACCGATAAAATAGGTGTAGGTCGTAGTCCCTCTTCTGAGTGGCTCTCTGGCCCATGCTACGACAGAGTTGCACCATTTTCTCCTTAGGCTCTTCACGGTAGGAGCTCCGTATCACGCCCGAAAATTGTTTTTTTTTGTTAGTAAACTGGAAGGGCAGCCCGATGATGAGCTAATCCATGGACTACAGTTAGGAATTAAAAATAAGTCTTAAAAACAATAACGGCATTTCCGACGATTTTGGGTTAAGGAGCCCCCTTTGTTCAGAAACATAAACAGCCAAAAAGTGCAACCTCTGCCGTAGCATGCGTCCTCGTTCGACTGAAAAACAAAACAAAGACCGCGTGCTAAACGTGCCCTCCCTCGCTATCGTAGCGCCTATCCCATTATTTACACTCGCCTTGTTTGGATTACCATCAAAAAAGGGCGGGCTGGCTACCCAACCGTTGAGGACGAATCTTCGGGCGAGATCATGACGTTGGATATACACGGTTTTGATACGTCCCCCTACAAATCCTTCTACCGAATGTTTAGGTTCATTCTTTCGACGGAACAATGGGGACCGCGGGTAGTCCAAATATCCCCCCAACACGCACACATCTTTCGACGTTCAGGCGAAAAGAACAGAAAAGAAACGAAAAGAAAAGCGGTTCAGCAACTGTTGGGTTGGGGCGGGCGTGTGGCTGCTGGTAAGGTTCGGGGTTTACCACTATTTTCACTGCCACGGTTCGGCCACTCGGGCTGGTGGCTCTGTACAAAACCCCAAAAACAAATATATTAGGCTATTTTATTGACGTAGCGTTCACTCCAATGCCATGGCACTGTATATAGCGAAGCAAGAAACCCTAACTGAGATAAGACTGCATCTAACTAGGGCAATCACTGGACAGAGTGGCCCTGACCTGCTGAAAAATAATAATATGTAAAAATAAAGCCCCTGCACCGTAGCAGGGTTCGTGTGCAAACTCTCAGGGCGTGGGCATCCAGTTTGAACCGGCATGTACGATACTAGAGGAATGGTAATTATGGACAAGAGCAGGGAGAAGCAAGCGAATGCAACTGCTTCGTTTCGGATGTCTTACGGCGAAAGTTAGAACCTCGCTGGGGGTTAAAGTCGGCAACTACAACAACCATCGAAAGCCAACCGTAACCCCGCCGATCGAGCTCCGGCTAAGACGAGGCATAAAGCCATCCCCGCCGACGATAGCTAGAGGGGCAAAGTACTCAAATGACGCGTGCTACGATAGAGGTGGTCCAGACCGGTTTTCTTTTCTAAGGCTCTCCTCACTTTAGGAGCTCTGAACTTCACCCACGCACATTGGTTTCGAGTCAACCAAAAGTGCAACCCGATTAAAAGAAACCCCACTACCTAGGAATACAGAAGAATCATAATCTGCAAACAAAAAAGAATGACACCCTGACGATTTTGGGTTAAGGAGCCCCGTCATTCAGAAACCAAAACAGCCAAAAAGGGCTACCTCTATATTAGCACACGTCTCATTTAAAACGGCAGCAAGCAGCAGTCGTATTTGAGCAGGACGGGGAAAACGCGCGGTGGCAGTCATGCTGAAAATGCAGGAATACGCTGCGCCCGCTGACCACCGCCAGCGAAAGTATTTAGACGCGTGCTACGATAGAGGTTGCACATTTTGGCTTCCTCGTTCGTCAATAACGGGTCCACTTAACCCAAACTCGTCCGAATATGTCATTCTCGTGTACGAAGCAGTATGCTTCTGTTTAATGGATAGTCCAAGCGTTTGCTCACCGGGCTCCCTCCCCTTCCAGTTTACTGCAAAAAACAGTTTTCGGGTGTCATTTGGAGCTCCTAAAGTCAAGAGCCTCAGAAACAAATATATATGGTGCACCTCTATCGTAGCAAGTGTGTTTAGCCTGTCTTTTAGGGAGAGCAAACGCCAACCGACACAAGAAGCGCGGCACCACACGCAACAAATACGGTGGCTTTGGGGGAGATGTTGCCGACCTCGTTCCAAGGTTAGGATATCTGGACGACATATTGATAGTTCGTGATATGTCCTCCCATGTGCGCAGTATCCCCCCAGACCGTGTCCCCCCGGCTCTCGTTCGTGATCCCTGGTCCGCAACAAACGACCGCTTGCTGAGGCGTGCTACGATAGAGGTTCACCAGTTTTTTTTCTGAGGCTTCTCGCTTTAGGAGCTCTGAAAACTTCACCCACATACTGGGTGTTGAGTCGACCAAGAGTGCAACCCGACCAAAAAAAAACGATGACCTAGGTTGGTATACAAAACAATCAGATTGCAAAACAAGAATGACACCCTGGAAATGTTGGGTTAAGGAGCTCCGTTTTTCAGAAACAAAAACAAAATAAAAGGGCTACCTCTATCGTAGCACGCGTAACTGGCTATGCGATGTTCGTCACAGGTATACACATGCTGCAGGCACAAAGACATAAACTCATGTTGGCAGTTTAGGGTCCGGATGATCTATAGATGGATCGCGATCGGTCCGACAATATGATGTGCCTTATTTCCTCATGTAATGTGCAATCTGCTCCAAGCCTACTCGTTTCGGTTGATCTGCCAATATCAGACTATGAGGCATGCTGCGGTTAGGATGCACCAAATATTTTCAGAGGGCTCCTCATTTAAGGAGCTCTACACTCTTGCAAGAAAAACAAACCAAACGTGCCATCAGGTGAAAACCATAAACGTGGCGAAACACCGTTTAAAAAAACAAAAACAAAGAAGTGGTGTGTACGAGTACTCAATACGATATTCCGTACGAGCTCCTCCTCAGTTGGGTAGGAGCTGTCGGTCAGACTTTTGTGTGGCCGAACTTTGCTGCTACCCCTATAGCGTAGCACGCGTCGTTTTCTAACCGCAAATTAGGATCTGGATGATCTGTTAGTAGATCGTGATCTACAATCAGATTCATTATATCCTCTATTCACCCAGACGGTGTCCTCCAACCTATACTTCTTCGTGGATAGCGACGGCCTGCACGTAAGTTAATCTGAGCGTCACTGATTACTCGAAAACACCTCATAACTGCAGTTTAGGATCTGGATGAACCATTGGTAGATCGTGGTCTACAATCGGACAACTGGGTGCTCCAGTAAATTCTTCAGACCGTGTTCCCCCAGCTGCCTTTCGTGGACAGCGACGGCCTGCTCGTAGAGGATCAGGTCGAGCCGCAAAAACCGCTTGAGTTTGATGTTCGTCATGGCGTCTTCCATGGCTTCTTTCTCCACCCTGCGCCGTCACGTCCCGGCAACAACAGGAGGAGTTTGTTGGATAATGTAAACACAGAGCAACGGGCGTTTCCGCAGCGTGTCTTTGTCGACACAGCAAACAGGTCACGATACTTGGTACTACAGTGGTGGCACGTTTTGGCGCAAAGTAGTTTTCTGCCTGGCGCGGCTTTGATCTCGGTATATTCCGTCACGGCTTCCTTCATGGCTTGGTTCTCCATCCTGCAGGCAACACATCTCGGTACCGAGGCGTTCATCAGAGATGCATGCTACGATAGTTGCTCGTTCGTCATATAATGTTTGGCCAAACTATTTCTGACTCGCGGGGCTCCTTGACCTACAAGAGGAACTACAATCTTGAGTTTCTGAATAGTATCCGTTCTATATAAATAAAACAGGTTAAATTTCTGGTACTACTGCTGTAGCTTTCAATCTTGATTTTTAGGTAACGTTCAGCTTTTCGGTGAGGTATAAGGAGCTCCTTAAGCTACAAGCCTCAGGAATTTGGAGGTGCACCCCGAATGTAACATGCCTCCAGACTTCAGAACTGCTTAATCCGCATAGAGCACGCGCTATCCAAGGGATCCACGCAGCTTGCAAAAATACCGGTATGAGATTCGAGGGGGAAAAAAAAAAACGATCTCGCAGCTGAGGTGTCTTCTTAGCTTTTGGAAAAAAAAAAAAAAAACGGAACGATTATTAGCTGCTCCGTAGCCTTATTTTTTTCGAAAGGAAGTTGTCACGATGTGTGGTCACGACATCGGTGTGTCACGTTTCCGCCAACTTTTATTTGTCCTGGCGGGACTTATATTTTGGCGTTCGTCATATAGACCCCTTTCGTGGCGTATTTGTTTTCCAACCTGTACAGACACGTCCCGGCGACAAAGGCGCATGTTTAGAGACATTTTAGCTGTCACACTCGGGTATCTGTAACTGTCGTTCACTAGCCGTTTCTGGTGGGAAAGTCGCGTTTCGAAAGACCCATGCTATGATAGAGGTGCACCATTGTTTTTTTTTAGGCTCTTAACTTTAGGAGATCCATATCACACCCGAAAACGGTTATTGATTGAACTGGAAGGGCAGCTCGATAACCAAACCCATGGGCTAGGCATTTGAACAAGTCATACTGCTAACCATGAATGACATTCCGACGATTTTGGGTTAAGGAGCCCCGTCATACAGAAACAAAATATCCAAACAAAGTACAACCTCTATCGTAGCACCCGCCGAAAATAGAACGAGATTTGCGGAAAATTAGAAGCTGTGCCGCGGCTCAAGCCCAACAGTCAAATCGAAGTAAAAAAAACACTTATGTATGCCGTCTTTAAAAGAGAGTCCCCTCTTTTTAGAGGATGCTAAAAATCGTAATGCAATTCATATACGTCAGACAGATGTTTCATCGTAGCCCACTCTAAAAAGACTACACAACCCGTAGCACGCGCGATCGAGAAGTACTTTCACGCAAGCTTGTTGCGGAAGACGGGTTTTGACGGAACTCTCGATCGGAAACAGCTTATAGGGGTCAGTTTCATTTTCGCAAAAAAACTAATGCATTGGACGATTTTGGCTTTACCTAACTTGTTTTTCGTCCCAAAAGCAAACCAGGTCGTGACTCGCGCTAAGAGGGGCGGCACGCATCGATGGAGTACTTGCGCCTGACGGGACTCCTGGAAAGAAGGAGCTTGAAAACCCCGTTTTGTGTTATACTGCAGTATTCGCTGCGCACTTGAGCGCGTGCGGTTGGTCGTTCGGGGTAAGAGTGGAACGCGTGCTTGTGGCAGTACGAGCAGCACATGACATTTCTGCGCCGCTCCTTACATGAGGAGCTCTATACCTCGCACCCAAAGCTACAGTTTTTACAAAACGCGTACGGCACTTAGCCCGATCAAAACATCCCCGTTACCTTCGCATGTGCAACACAACGAACAATACTTCTGAAACCGCACAAATGGGATTCCGACGATACTACAGTAAGTGGTTTTGCTCAGTTGCGGGAGCCCCGTCGTTGACAAAGAAGTCGGCCGAAACGTGCTACGTTGCCCCCTTCAGAGCCGGAAACAGGTTTTTGGGACAGAGGCGTGCTACGATAGAGGTGCACCGTTTTTTGTTTTTCTGGAGCTCCTCCCTTTAGGAGCTCTGTACGTCACCTACATACTCGTTTTGGGTCAACCAAAAGTGCAACCGGATTAATGAAAAGCATTATCTACGTATACAAAACCAATCCTATTGCAGAACAAGAACGACACCCTTGATGAGGACTTTTGGGTTAAGGAGCCGCATTATTCAGAAACAAATAAAAAACCCCAAAAACAATGCTACCTCTAGCTATCGTAACACGCGTCGACAACCCTGCTTGGAAATAGTGTGGCAGTAATAGGGTGAAAGACGCGTGTTTCGTTATTTAGCACGTTCTGGAAGAAACATACAACTTTCTGGCAACCGGGTGTCCTCAAGTGATATACAGGCAAATATGGTCAGTATCGTTTTACGGTAGGAATCGTCGCGCACCTGCCGTAGGTTCCATGGGTTTGCTCACGACGTAGAGGCGTGATTTTGATTTTGCAGAGTCAGGGGTTGGGTGGGATATACTACTGTGGTGCTCCTCAAGTTAGGAGCTCCGGAAATATTAGGTGATCGCGAATACCCCCGCCGTGTGGCTTGCCTCTCTATCGAAGAACGCGTCCGTACAAGGTAAACAAAAACAAAACATGCTGCGGTGGGGCTACGTACGCGCGCAAACATTTCAACGCGAAACCTTCGAACCAGTCCGGGAAAATCCGGTGACAGTTGGCTGTCGTACGTACGAGTAGTGTTCTGAAGTCTGTCTCCTGGGTGGCCCGGCGTGCCATCAAACCGGGACACGATCCTCGCATACGCGCGCGCACCTGTGGGCCTCGTCCTCGTTCTTGTTGTGAGAACCTTGTGCCTCATACTCCGCCGTCCAGTTGAACTTCGGAAAGTCTAGAGCAGCGTTGAACAGTTCCATCGTCGTGTCCCATCGGTCCAGGATGCCGACGGCGGCGTAGTTGTCGCTCAGGAGTGTCTCAGCCGGCTCCAGCAGGTGTCGTATAGCCAGGTCTGGGATTCTGGGGGTGGTACAACCCGGCAACGTTTAGGTTTTTATGTATTTGTTAGTTGGCACGTACGTGTTTTCCTTGAGGGTGAGATTAAGAGGATACAAGTTACTGCCCCGAGCTTAGAGTGTCCGATTTATGCAACATAATTCGGGAGTTTAAAGCGGTCTAAACGGCTTGTCCCGTCTATATTTTAACGGCAGCATATTGCCCGCTACATGTAACAGAAATATCTAGGAAGGAGTGGCTGTTTCGGCTTGTCATGATATAGTTCTCTTACCTCGGCCCGGGGTCCCCACTGCAGTCCAACCTGATAACGTTTATGATTTCGGTCTGGGATTGATTTATTTTTGCAGGAACTTTCCATTTCCTCTCCCTAAACAAAATCAATTTAAGTACCCAGGTGCCGCCATCTCGTCAGTTATTATCTTGAGAGCCTTAAGCTACCCCCTTATAATGCTACGAAAGCCTAATCCTACATATATTCCCGAGTGGTTTGCCCGCTAAAACTCAGCTAAATGCGTAACAACATAAATTCATCGATTTTCATCCACCCCTCCCCCCCCCCGGCATCCCCCGTAAACGCTCGTGGCCTTGACCTGCGAAATGAAACAAAGTGCGCCACGATAGGGGTTAGCCCGTTTTTAGATTTTGTTTTCTCATTGGCGGAACTCCTCAAGTGAAACGCCTACACAACATCGAAACTGTTATTATGGCAACGTGTTTCATCGTGTGCCTGCAGTAGGCCAATCGATGGTTCTTTCTGAAAGGAGGCGTTGTTTTGGTTGAGGTTAGAGAGCCCCTCAAGTGAGGAGGCTCAGGAAATGTTAGGCGCACGTTGAAGAGTATGCGGTGGTAGTACCAGGTAAGGTGGTGAATATGTACGTTGAAAATTTAGGTAGTAATTTTGCCATTTGACCAGCGTCATTAAATACGGCGTTTTACAGATCTCTAAAGGGATGGGGTGGAATACGGCGATGGCGGTGGCGGTGGAGGCTGTCCACGCCGGTCCCGATGTCGGCTACGAGCAAACCCAAGAGGACTCGTACAGGCATAGCGCTAGGGGTTTTGGTAGCGGTGAGGTTTGTTTGCCGACTGACTCTACCACGTCATGCCGTCACGTCTAGGAAGCAACGACACCACGAACGTTATGCCCGCCGCCGCAGCATCATCAGCAGCAGATGCAGCTACAACAACGGGCGGCGATAGCGTCAGCGACAGCTGCAGCGACAGGAGAAGCAACAGCCCCCAATATAACCCTCCGCTCAGCGCGTCTCACACCTTCATCCGCCATATTTCGCAAGAAAGTGCGCGACACGTCCAGGCCCATAACGCTGGCAAACTCTGCTCAGCTTGTTGCGTCCACTACCCAATTCCACGCCCAACCAAGACACTACCACCACCTCGTAAACACAAACCGAGTTGACATCGCGATCAACAGGCCGCAACAGGAGTGCATTCCTCGACCCGCCCGGCTACTTCAAAACCCACCCATTCCGCCATCGCCCCCCCCCCGCTCCGACGTTCCCCCGCGTCATATCATACGTTTCAAGAAAGAGATGAG
>JAYJME010003541.1:0-11985 GCA_036873775.1 Costaria costata | reverse complement strand
GTGGCCACAAAAGGTGACGGGGAGCAGGGGATAAAATGGACGAAAAACAAATTATATACTACTGTAGTACGTGGAAAAAATGTAAATGAGTGACCAAATGTTGGACGTGTCTCTCTTATTAGCAGTTGGAACGGCGTTCCGTCTCGAAAGGGGTGCGTGGTCAATGCTCAAATGGTTATTATTAATGGTAAGGCAAACAACAAGCGAGTACGCCAACCCGCCGAACGACTCACGGCACTTCGCGCTTGGTGCGAGCAATGTCTGCCTGGCTGGTGAAAACCCGACGTGCTCCGTCCCTGCATAGCAGGGATGGGAGGGTCTATGGTCACACGAGACTACGGCCATGCACGAATTTGAGTACACACACACAGACCCCACTCCGTCCTCGGTGAGGGTCGATGGTCATCCGACACGGCCATGCACGAGTTGAGTACAAACACACACCCTTCCGCATCCTCGGCCCGCCTTTTTTTCGCCCACCACTTGTTTCGGCGCAGCTGCTAAAGCTAGCGGCCCACACCGACTCGTCGGAAGAGGCGGGCAGGCGCCGTCTCGTCAATCTTCTCCAGGCACTGCTCATGGTGAGATTTTTTTTTTGCTCTTTTGGGAGAACGGTTTTACAAAAGGACTGTATTTGTACATGAGCTGTGACGGTAGTACATACTTCATATATTTTTTATTTGCCTGGTATTCTATGAACATCTTTTTTAGCCCTTTGCCGTACTGCTACAGTGGCCCCACTCTATGTATTTGCAAGTAGTTTTCCCTTTTTTTTGCCTGGAGTATACCAGTACATCTTTTTAGCCCTTTTCGTACTTGTTAAAGTGAACCCACTCTATTTGCAAGTAGTTTGCCCCCAAACACGTGAGCGCATTATATGTCGTACTCGTATGTATAAAATGGTTGCGATGAGTATCAGGTACAGAAGAGTTTATTGCGTAGGTTACCGTTTTTATTTTGGTTTTCCCTCGGTATTCTTCGTCTTTTTCTGGAATATTCGTGAGCGATTGAAGTAAAGCTCATGCTGCACAATTGTCGCATATCAAAAGCAACAAGTTTATTAGAGTTTCCATACCTGTACGGCGGGTACGAGCAGCAAGTTTTTATGCCTAGCTGGCGACTTTTGTTTATCGTCATCCAACTCACAGCTCTACGAATCATCGTTGAAAGCTAAAATAATTACTGCTGTCTCGTACACCGTGTACCTGGTACGACAGCAAGTACAATGACCGGGCTCTGCTGTAGCATCGCATGCAGTAGTGGCGCCGCTGCAAGCAGTAGAGCGCGCCGTAGGTGGCGCCGAGTAGAGGTTCGGGTAGGGGTCAGAACGGCGTGGAAGTGTTGCCTCACAGCACACAGACAGGCATTGAAGCTGGCTGCACTGACGGTTTCATGTCCACGTAAACCGCCATACAATACGGTACAAAACCCAAATATCCTGGTATTGAGTTGTTCTTGCGCTACACATATCGAACATCCTGACATGTTGAAGCTGCCTGCACTGATGGTCTCATATCCACGTAAACTGCCATACAATACGTACAGCAGTAGTACAAAAACCCAAATATCCTGGTGTTGGGTTGTTTTTGCAATATGATACACATATCAAACATCCTGACATGTAACATACGCCCATCGGGCTAATTTCAGAGCCGATTTCCCGATTTACTCCAAACCCAAGGAACCACAAACAACGAAAATCGCGGCTTTCGTGAGATCTCGTCGAAATATTTTCGGAGACGCGTCAATCGGCGTTTTAACTACCGATCGTCGAGAATACTCGGCATTGAAATTCGTCCCCGAGAGGGGTGTGATGCCTTAGTTTGGTGTGTATTATAGAAGAAAAAAACGTCAGCTGTGAGATCGAGGATTTCGTCGAATCTCAACTTTGCAAGCTGCGTGGGATACTTCGATCGCGCGTACTTATATTACTTCGTATGTATCATTCGTGGTTTTCCCTGATTGCGAGAGCTAGCTGCTGTACGTACGCGGTCGATTTCCACAAACCCGCCGTCTGCAGAAGTGGGTGAGCTGGTGCTAACGTGCGTGACTTGTTTCGTTGCAAGCCGTCTCGAGTTGGCCGGGGTCACTGCTGTGCTGCGGTGTGGTTTTTGGTGGCGGTGCAGCTACTGTGTGTGTGTTTTTTTTGTGCGGTGGGATTTCTTTCCAGTTTTGTTCCTTCCAACGCACACTACTGCCTACAGTACTGCGAGTACGAGGCAGCCTTGCTTCATTTACCTCTATACTATTACAGTACAGTAATAGTGCGTAGAGTAGTGTACCGAGAGAGGCCTTTATTTCAGAATATTGAAAAAAAAAGTAACGTCTTTTCCATACTCCGTACGTAGGTATACGTAGCTTCTCACAGCCGTTACGAGTGATACGAGTCATGTCCCAAATCACGAGCAAACGCGGTGTTGCGGGTCACTCTGCAGACGGCACATTGCCCATACCTTTGCTGGGATATGCCACCATGCATGCGGCCTTGCCGGCTCTGATCGTAGTGACCCTCGTGACTGTGAGCGTGTGGGCAGGACTGCTCTGGCGACTATGGGCCCTGAGATACGCGTTCGAGATAGCGGCGAGGGCACCCGTCCTGGTCGGGATCTGTGGAGCGGCATCTCTCACCGTCCTGTTAACTGTGTTCGTGCACTGGATCCTTCTGTTGGAGGGCAGGGGAGTACCCTGCTACGTCATGCTTGTGGTATCGTACTTCTGTGAGTGCACGTACTGTACCTCTATCATAAATCGGAGATGAGGTGATTGTGTGTATGCATGCTTGTATAGGTGCATTTCGAAAGTTAGAGAAGCTTTGGAACACTTTGGATCCCCAGAGTACATGGTATAGTGGTACGAAGTACAAAACACGTATTATACAGTAGTAGAAGGGTACAATGCCGGCCCTGGCCCTAAAACCAAAGTCAGGCTGATCTTCGTGTTCTGGGCGAGCGAGAAAGCACAGGTTATTATGTTTCACTTTCTTATATGTCCTGTTGCCAAGAGCCGTCTTGTGGCCGTGGTGTCTTGATTGGTTCAGGCCGGCCAGAAGAAGGGGTTATTGATTGGCTCAGGCCGGCCAGAAGAAGAGGATATTAGGGCTGCTCGCCGGTCGGGTCGGGTCTCGGGTCTGGTCTAGTCGGGTCAGGGTGACCCGGTCCGACCCGAACCGGGATAATTAGCAACCTCCTGACCCGACCCGACCTGATCTGACCCGACCCGTAATACATCGGAAACCCCCTGACCCGTGAAGAGTTTCTCTGGTGTCCTATGAGACGGTCGGTATTGTACCGGTACGATATACCGCAGCAGTACGACTTTCATTCAAGCGGCATACGAGTACTCGTAAGTCTATGAAGAAGTCACAGTGACGAAGACCAGACTTCTGAACTCCTGAGGATTCGTACATCGTGTATAACAAGTATATACATATAATATCTCCTACCATCCTATCAATGAGTACGTGTCAACCTCTGGCAAGGGAAAATGATAATATATACCAGTACGAGTTTGCTGCAGCAACAGCCACAGGAGACACACTTCACAACAGTCAAAGATTGACACTGTATCATACCAGTGTGTGTATTGTGTAGTTAGCTGGGTCCCCACGGGACTTCCCAAGGGTTCCCGTGGTATCCCACGGGAACCCGTGGGGCTCCCATGATACGTCTCATGGTGACCCACTTTATTTCACGATATCCCGCGGGATATCGCGGGGAATCCGATTGTTCCCACTGTATCCCACGGGCAAACCCACGGGATACCCATGGTATATTGTGGCACGACGTGGGGCCCCGCGGGAATTGGCGCAAAAACTACCGCGGGGTCTCGTGGACCCTTACGACACTGCCCACGGGATGCCAATTACATAGCAAGACGCTTTACTTGAGCAGAATGTACAGAACCGATATGATTAGATATCTCTTGGGAAACGAAATCCGGCTTAAATCTACTGTAAGATCTTAGACCAGAGCGCGTAAAAGCTCCAAATACTGTACCAAACAAAGGAGTTCCCGTGGAGGTAGGCGAGATTCCGTGGCATTCCGACGTAGGTACCATATGAATCCGCCGAACGAAGTCGGAACCCATCGGAATAGCCAAGGTACGCCGATATTGCTCGTACGAGTTTCCATCAGCTCCTACGAGGATCATTCCCATGGGAGCCTGTGGCAGTTTTTGGTTGGGTTCCCGTCCGCTACCATGGGTTACACGGCAATTCCGATCTGGGCTCCCTGTAGTTCACATATGACCCGGCGTTGTATCCTGCGGTTATAAGGTGGTTGCATGCTCGAAGCGTTCTCTCGAGCATGGCGGAGATTCTTCGAATACATCTATCTAATGTTGAAATCGTGGAGTCCCATGGGTTCCCGTGGGGAGTCCCCTCGGAATGATCATGGAGTACCGACGGATTATTCTCGCTGGACGTATCGGGTAGACCACCGGTCCTTTCTTTTTCTCTGGGATCCCGCGGTTTCCCATGGGATCTCGTCGGTTGCCGCGGGAGCTACAAAGAGGTCTCACGGACCCGTGGGACCCCGTGGGATCTCACGACAGCCCGTGGGAGCCCGTGAGAGCAGGGGGTGTACATTATCTTACTTTGTTTCGCGCCCCGTGGAGGACAATGTCACCATGGAATCACCGTGGTGTCACCATGGCGTCATCGTGATGTCAACCACTGCGACACCCTATGGTGGTGCCTTTGATACACGACAGACCGCCACGCTAACTATATAGGGTAACCATAGCTATCCGTGGTGTCACCATGGTGTCACCGTGGTTAGTCATGGTGACACCATGCTGCCATGATGACACCATGGTCACGTCGCAGTGACTCATGGTGACACAATGATGACACCATCGTGAGTCGTGGTGACACCGTGGTGACACCATGGCAACACCGCGGTGACACCGTGGCGATACCATGGTAACCACCGCGGTGACATAATGGTGACACCATGCCGAGTCATGGTAACATCACGGCGTCACCATGGTGAGTCATGGTGACACCATAGTGAAAACCATGGTGACTCATGGTGATACCATGGCGACACCATGGTCAGTCCGGGTGACACCATGGCGAGTCAAGGTGACACCATGGTGAAACTAGCGCCATTGGAATGAGTCATGATGTCACCGCGGTAGTACCATGGTAAATCATGGTGACTCAGAAGGATACCACGGTGACACCATGGTGATCCCCGGTGACACCATTTGTGACACCATGGTGAGTCGTCTTGACACCATGACTCGACATGGTAACATCACGGGGACACCATGGTGACACCATGGTCACGCCACGGTAACTCATGGTGACACAATGGTGACACCGTGGTGACACCATGGTAACACCGCGGGGACACCATGGTAACACCGCGGGGACACCATGGTGACACCATGGTGAATCATGATGACACCACAGCGCCACCATGGTGAGTCATGGAGACACCATAGTGAAAACCATGTCGGTTCATGGTGACACCATGGTGACACCATGGTAAGTCCGCGTGACACCATGGTGACACCATGGAGAGTCGTCGTTACACCATCACTCTCCATGGTGACACCACGGTGACACCATGGTGATACCACGGTGACACCATGGTGACACCATGGCGAGTCGGGATAACACCACGGTTACACCATGGCGTCACTGTGATGAGTCATGCTGACACTACGATGAGACCATGGTGAGTCATGGTGACACCATGGTGAGTCATGATAGCACCACGGTTACGCCATGGTGAGTCAGGGTGACACCATGGTGAGTCGTCGTGACACCATTTCTCTCCGTGGTGACACCACGGTGACACCATCGTAACACCATGGCAAGTGAAGGTGGCCCCATTGTTGCACCATGGCGTCACCATGGTAAGTCATGATAACACCACGGTTACGCCATGGAGAGTCATGGCGATACCATTGGTGACACCATGGTGATACCCGGTGACACCATTTGTGACACCATGGTGGGTCGTCTTGACAATCATGACTCGCCATGGTAACATCACGGGGACACCATGGTCATACCATGGTCACGCCACGGTAACTCATGGTGACACAATGGCGACACCATGGTAAGTCGTGGTGACGCCTTGGTGACACCATGGCAACACCACGGTGACATAATGGTGACACCATGGCGAATCATGATGACACCACAGCGCCACCATGGTGAGCCATGCAGACACCATAGTGAAAACCATGTCGGTTCATGGTGACACCATGGGGACACCATGGTAAGTCCGCGTGACACCATGGTGACACCATGGTAAAACCATGGTAAAACCATGACGAGTCAAGGTGACACCACGGTTACACCATAGCGTCACCACGGCGAGTCGTGATAACACCCCGGCTACACAATGGCGTCGCCATGGTGAGTCGTTATAACACCACGGTTACACCACGGTGGATACCATTGGGGACCATGGTGAGTCATGCTGACACCACGATGAGACCATGGTGAGTCATGGTGACACCATGGTGAGTTGTCGTGACACCATGAGTACACCACGGTGACACCACGGTGACACCATGGTAACACCATGACGAGTCAAGGTGGCCCCATTGTTACACCATGGCCTCACCATGGTGAGTCATGATAACACCACGGTTACGCCATGGTGAGTCATGGTGACGCATGGTGATACCATTGGTGACACCTTTGCGAGTCATGGTGATACGGCGGCGAGACCATGTTGAGTCATGGTGACACCATGGTCACCACTGAAAATCAAGGGGAAAGCGATGTTTTCATATCCCCTTGGTATTGACGGGGGGGGGGGTGACGGGGGGAAAACCTTGTCGTTGGGGCGATGCTGTATCCCCGCTACTTGTTTCTTAGGGGCTTTGAGGGGTTGCAAGTTAGCACCTTCGGCCACAAGACGATTATGCCAGGTTAGAACGACAGAGTGTTCTTCATCGTCCCCCCTTGACAATGTGCTCGATACTTCTTGCACCTTCAAAGCACGGAAGGCAGACTATGTGCGTCCATTCACATACAACAACGCTGCCAATGCTCGGAATCTCTGGACCTTTCTCTTACATCCGACCATCGTCAAACTACGACGACCTTCGTGGCCCAGAACGGTTTCGGTTTGCAAAAAAATATCTCTCTATCACGGTATATACCCTATGATGTGACTGGGTCGGATCGAAGATACCGCCAGGTTTTGGACTACCGTCTTTAGGTCAACTCCTCCGGCGAGTGGCTCCGAAAGTGCCCAACACTTGGACTTAAATCATATACGATAGGGGTGATCTTCCAATATTGTTTCTAAAGTTCCCCTGGGGGGGGCTCTGTACCTCATCCAAAAACCCCAACTGTGAGAAATATTGTGAGCTTTAACCCGATGAACCATCCCCATGGCTTAGGTGCACAACGAACTGCATTGCAAAAATAAATAATTGGGATCCCGACGATTTTGGGTTAAGGAGCTCCGTCGTTCAGAAACAATTTTAGGCCAAACATTTCTACCTCTATCGTACACCCGTCAAGTATACATTTTTGGGCGGAGTGTATAAGGAAGACCCCCAAGGCGTGCAGGTAGGTGCATACCGCGAATCTCGAAACCGAAATTAAAAAAAGCTTGAGACTGCGAAAACAAAAGGAGGGTCACTCTCCCTTGTGGCTCTGAGGGACTGAAAACAAAATGGCCTTAAGGTCCCCCCCTCTATATTTTTACATATATATATATGGGTTGGGTTGGCGTCGGTTGGCAACGACGCTGTAAATCACGCCAGTCACTGCGTGAGCTGGACAACCAGGGTACCGGTTTTTGTTTATTTTATTTTATTTTTGGCGGTCACCATGATGGTTATCGAGTTAGATCATATTGTGCGGGGTGGAGAACCCTAACTCCTAACGAGGGGAAGGATCGTATCACGTATGTAGTGTGAATATGGGAAGGCACCCACGAGGCAGTTACATAGTAATATCCATTGTTTTCTCTGGAGTCGCCACACCAGAAAGTGAACTAGTTCATTGGTCGCTGTCATCCATAAGCAAATCCGTAAGTGCACAAGGTGCCGAAGTCCGTCTTACGAGCGGTTTTTGTAGGATGCAGTTCACCGTTGATGCGACTCGCCGAACACCTCACTGCACTTCGCACTTGTGCAAGCACTCAACGTCTGCCCTGGTTGGTGAATACCCGACGTGCTCCGTCCCGGCACAGTAGGAATGCGAAGGTCTAAGGTCATACGACTACGGTCATACACAACTTGAGTACACCCGCCCCGCACCCCCCCCAACCGCTGTAGCGATGGTCGATGCTGCAGTCGTCAAAACCAAATTCCTTCTGAAACTCCAAAAGGGATACTGCGCTCTCAGGTGTAGCTGTTGTTTCGTCCTTCCGGCCGTCCCCCCTCCCCCTTCCCTCGCCCCAAGCTTTCGCGGCTTTCACGGTTCCTTACTGCCTCCGCGCTTTGCAGCTCGTGGTTGCCTACTACACACACTACCGGCAGAGATACGCCCGGTACGTCAAAGGGAAAAATATCTTGAGGATATCTGCGTTGATGGGGACTGGAATTGCCGCTGCTACGTTGCTCGTGTTTTTGCACATGCCGGAACGCTACGCCAGGTGCGACGGATTTTCAATGGTGCGTGCGTGCAATGATGAGGATATGCGCTAGAATGTTAAAAACAAACACCCGCCGCGTGTGTATGCTCGGGGGGGGGGGGGGAGCACTTACACGACGACCGTGTGCGTGTCTCCGCGAAGCGAACCGCCATTTGGCCATCGTGTACTGCACGCAATCAACGTAATGTATATATATATATCTTCCTCTGTCTCATACGTCTACGTGGTTATGGACGCTTGATGGTTTGGGTATAATAAGGTTTGCGATTATCATATAGTTGAGTTCGTGTGAAAGACAAAGCAAAGAGGAAGCTGGTGAAAAAATAAAATAAAAAAAGCGATTTGGTTTTCCAGTACTAAACTCATGTCAAAATATACCCCATTTTGAGAATGTTTTTGAGAATTTGTATGATAATTGGTCTGATAATGTTTTGAGAGTTCTTACGAGAATTCGTGTTTACCGCACCAAACCTAGCCCACAGAAATCACATTACGATGGACTAGCCCCCACGTACCCCCCCCACCTCGCCGTAAGGGCGGGGAACTATCCCTGGCTCGCCGCATTGCAACTGCGGTGCAAGTTGCACTGGCTATTCCGCCGGGCAAGGTGAGGATACCCAAGGGCTCTCTGGGCCCGATCTGCGACCGGTACGGAGCTAGGGCCCAGTACCCGACCCAACTGTGGACAAACTCCAGTCTCTAGCTCGAAACTAACCAGGACGTTGACCTTTCGAAGAACAAAAGGGGTAGGCGGCCGTCGCTCCTCACTCCCACAACGGAAGCGGCGCTGATGAAAATCAACAGCCAGAATCGGACATTTACCCTCCGGCAGGTATCCGATAAGTAAGATGGACGATCTCGGGCACGGGTACGGTAAGGACACCGTGGGTCGGTGGTTAAAAGAGTTAGGGGCGGCAAAGGTGGCTCGTCCTATCAAACCGTCCCTTTCAGACGCCCAGAAGAGGCGCCGAATCGGCTTCATCTGCGACCAGGTGGACGAGACGACCGGGGAATACCTCGACCAGGGAAACGTCGTTCACCTGGACGCAAGCTGGTTTTACCTCATGAAGGAAAAAGAGAAGGTTTGGGTGTTCCCAGGCGAGAAAGTCCCCGCGGCCCCCCCCCCGCGTTCAGCACAAGAGCCACCTTCGAAAGAGCATGGCCATTGTGGCAAACGCGCGGCCGGATTCGAGCCACGGCTTTGACGGCAAGATCGGTATCAGGCGCACTTACTTGTGTCATAAAAACCGCCCAGCGATCGTCCAAGAACAGGCAGAAGGACGAATAATACGAGCTCGACTGCACCATCGACGCGTAGTGGTACAAGGACTGGTGCATCGACCGTCCTCTACCTGCGATCAAGACAAAGATGCCTTGGGCAACGTTCAAAGCGTGTAGTGGTACAGCAGGACGGCGAAAGCCCCCACACTGGCAAAGGAAATCCAGGGATTCTCAACCCCGCGGGGATGGGGCGGGGGTGGTTGGCAGAGCTTGTGACTCAGCCTTCCCAGTCGCCTGATTTGGACGTTAACGACTTGGGCTTCTTTGCATCTCTCAAGTCAAGGGTGTGGGGGATGAAACCGTGTTCGGTGTAGAATAATTGGTGGAGACTATCTTCGAGCAGTCCGAGGAGTACGACGGCGAGACGTTAGAACGGGTGTGGCAAAGCCTTTTCAAGGTTTACCACCAAACACTCCGTAAGATGGGCGATAACGACCTAAGTGTGGAGCATACCGGGGTGATGAAGCGGGACGTTGAAGAGGGTAGTAACGTACGATAAGGTGGCTTTAGAGAAGGCCTATGCCTGGATGGCATTGAGTCCCAGTGATGGCGAGGACGGTTAATTTTTTTCCTTTTATTTTTTCGACACGTTTTTTTCGACACTTTTTTCCGGTGGGAAAGGTGTGAAATAAGGTCCTTTTTGGGCCGACTGATATGTTTTCGACCGTTCGGCCGCATGGTTCAAGCACTAGTTGAAAAAAAACAAAAAACGCCTTTTACTAGAAAAACGCCAACAATTTCAACAACAAAAATCGAAAAACAGATCGGACACGGTTAAGGGCCCTGACAAACGTAACCACGTAGACTTATGAGACAGAGGAAATGCTTGTAGGTCCCTCCAGTTTAGAGTAGGGGTCTAGCAGCAAAAAACTCCAGGCGCTTCTCGCGTGAGCAGCTCTACACCTCATACTCCAACACAAAACCAGCTCTCTAAAATCCTTTGATACTGCGCAGTCGCATGCTACGATAGGGGGGCACCGATGTGTTTGTGAGGGGTGCTCAGGTGAGAAGCTCCATACCACATCCCAGCACTGACTTTGGGGGGGAAAGGGGTGTGCTCATATCATGCACGGCCGTAGTCGTATGATCATAGGCCCTCGCATCCCTTCTATGCCCGGACGGAGCACGTCGGGTTTTCACCAACCAGGACAGACATTGCTAGCACCAAGCGCGAATCGCGGTGAGTTGTTGGGCGAGTCGCATGAAGGGTGAACTGCATCCTACAGAAGCCGCTCCAGAGACAGCAAAGAAGGGTATTACTACTGCCTTGTTGGCCCCTTACCATATTCACACTACGTGATACGATCATCATTCCCCTCGTGCAGAGTTAGGGTTCTCCACCTCGCACAATATGATCTAACTCGATAACCATCATGGCGACCGCCAAAAAAAAACAAAAAACCGGTACCCTGGTTGCCCAGCTCATACAGTGACTGGCGTGTGCTACAGCGTTGTTGCCCACCGAGGCCAACCCATATATCGCATAAGGGGGGGGGGGGGGACGTGCAACCCAATGAACGCTCACATGGCGTTATTGGAACATGACGAACAGAGTTGTTGTAAAACACCGACTATGGTTTTTGGATCCTCGCGTAATGCCCACCGATGGGATTGGGTTTTACACTACTCCGACATATCATTTTTTTTTAAGACTATTAATGAGTGAGGTACAGATCGTCCCATTGGCCAAACCGCGGTAGTCAAAATTGCCGTAGACCCCCCACCGTAGCACCAGTCGACCCCAAAACACATATATATATATATATATACAAGGCTTTCCTTCGGAGTGTGTTTAAGATTAAATCGTTTCTTGTACAAGTACACTTAGTTTGGTTGGCGTTGGGCTTTTTCAGTTAGATGCTGCAATTGGGGTGGTAATATGGGTGGTAATAGCCTATATGGTCGACCAAACAAGCTGTGAAAGTATAGTACTGGTATGTGTGTTAAGAAACGATATACAATATTATTGTCGCACTTGTAATGTGCATGAGCGGGTGACGCAAGAGTAAGTTATAAACGCAGCGAACAACCGTGTAGTACCAGGTAGAAATTAGTGCGGGGTAAGGGAGAAGAAGTAGTGCATGGCATTAGGATTGATATATGACGAACAGGCTGTGTTGTTTATAGA
>JAYJME010003540.1:0-11986 GCA_036873775.1 Costaria costata | reverse complement strand
CCCCCCCCCCCCCCCCCCCCCCCCCCCCCCCCCCCCCCCCCCCCCCCCCCCCCCCCCCCCCCAAACCAGAAGGACAACAAAGAAAGAGAATACGCAGACTCGCCAGGATGGGGGTGGCGAAACATAAACTAAGTTAACCAGCAATGGCTACGAATACGTATACTACGCGTACAAAAGAAGCGAAAACAAGTCAATGAACTAAAATATTGGTCTACAGCTCTGCATTGGCGTTTGAGTAATTAGACAGGCCACAGCACACACATCGCGCAATTTCCAAGAAACGCAACAAGAAACAAAGCCCAAAGTTTTGCACTGCAGGACCTACGTCCTAACAATGTACACTGCCATTGAATATGCTGAATTTCTGGTTTCAAATATGTGTTCGTGAGTATAACCGTTTGCAGGGAACCTGACAAAGCGCCTGGCACGGGCCCTTCGAACAAACAAATTTGAAAAATAAAGGTCTAACCTGACTTTTCAACATCACCGCCAGGTTGTTGAGCGATGTTGCTGTGGAAGGGTGCCACGGGCCCAGCACTTCCTCTTTTATGGCCAAAGCCCGCTGGTAGAGTGGCTCAGCCTTGGCATAGCTGCCCTGTGAGCCAGGAAGTTGGTTGGTGTGCATCAGTGGTCAAGCACTTTACGGAGGCGCGGCTTGGATTATAAACCGTTGGAAACCCATCGCGGCCGTGCAGTAGTAGTCGAGGATCATTTCTATGTCGAGCATGTTGCCGCCGGCGCTGAATCCCCCGCGCGAGGCACGTTACTCGTTGCACAATTATTGACGTGCGAAATCAGGTAGCACTGTGAGGACAGCATACATCGTCGCCGTCTTCGGCTACAATATCTCACGCATCGTGTAGAAAACCATAGTACGCTCGCTCCAACATTAGCATGGTCATTGGACTTGCTACGTTTCCAAACAAAAACAACTGGTTCAGAAACAAGGACTTCGCGGGTATGAATATGTATCCTAAACAATTGTTCCACACGGCCCCGAACAAGGCCCTTCAACATAAATCGATAAATCCTTCTAACAAATGAAATCATCACCTGACTGCACAACAACATCGCCAGGTTCTCGAGCTGCATTGCCACTTCAGGGTGTTCCGCGCCCAGGGCCTTTTCTTGTATGGCCAACGACCGCTGGTGAAGTAGCTCGGCCTTGGCGTAGTTTCCCTTCGCAGCAGGCAGTGGGTTGGGGTGCAGGGTTGTCAAGCAATTAATGGAGGGCCGACTTGAAATGGAGGCGTTGGATACCCTACGAGGTGATAGTGTTTTGCGAATCATCTCTGTGTCGAGCATGTTGACGCTTGCGCCGTTAAAGAGACTGGCAGTTGTTGGCAATAGGTAATGTGCGAAATCACGCAGCAAACTTGTCGTTGACGACCTGTATGCACCATCGTCGGCCATAAAATCGCACGCCTCTCTTAGCAACGCTTGAACACACCCCATTAAGCGTTGGTATAGCTATTGAAACTGTTCCTTTTGGAACAAAAACAAATTGGGAGGGAAACAAGCTCTTCTTGCGGGCAACCTACAAACTAACGGCCTCGAATAGGGCCCGTCAAACATTTCCGAGGAAACCTCCACCTCCCAAATGAGATTATCACCTGACGTTTCAACAACCCCGCCATATTGTTGAGCGACGTTGCCACGGAAGGATGCTCCCGACCCAGGGCCTTCTCTTTTACGGCCAACGATCGCTCGAAAAGAGACATGGCCCCGACATAATTGCCCTGTACAAAAGGCAAGAGGTTGATGTTCAATGAGTGGTCAAGCAGCTTGGTTGTTGTTCTCGCACTAACTCATCTTCCGTAATCTAGTCCGTGAAAGCAACACACCAGGTAGACTTCAATAATTCTGGAATGGAAGCAGAAAGAGGGAAACTAAATAGTAACCTGAGGGGAACTAGCACTCAGCAATCGAAAATAAAATGAAATCAATGTGCGTATTACCGTACCGGAGACCTGGTACATACGTAGTACGACTTGGGTCAGGGAATCGGAAAAACGGCGAGAAAGACAAAAGAGCCTACGCAGACTCGGACATAATACAGCAGTAGCTCCGAAAGCATATTTTACGTAGCGCGATGTTTCGAACGCCTTGGATTACCGCAGGTCAATAATGGAGGGTTTACCGATGGGCCCTAATTTTTATTTTTTATTTTTTGGGAGCGGGCAGACACTCTCCGGAGGCACGGGTTGGAAACATATTATTGAGCCGTTCGATACCCAACGCGGCCGTAGTATTTGCGAACCATCTTTGTGTCGAGCACGTTGCTGCTTGCTTGGTGCATAATACTCGGTGTGCGAAATAAAGCAGCACTCTGTTCATCGCCTATATCTTCGCCGTCGACCGTCGCAAAATCGTATGCTATTTATCTAGGACCAGTAGTCTAGACAGCCATAATACATTTGTTTCAATATTACCATGGTCATTGAATTCGCTGCATTCCAAATGGCCCGGTACAAAATGCGTTTGAGCGAAACAAGCCTTTTGCGTAACATACAAACATGTCCGGCACGGCCTCAAATAGGCCCCTTCAAACATTGCCCATAAATGTTACTGGCAAATGAACTAGTCACCTGGTCGTGCAACAGCATCGCCAGGTTGTTGAGCGATATTGCCACGTGCGGGTGCTCCAGGCCCAGGACCTTCTCTTTTATGGCCAACGCCCGCCGGTACAGTGGCTCAGCCTCGGTATAATTTCCCTGTACCACAAGCAGAGGGATGATTGAGATGATGGTCAAGCATTCCGCGGTTGAGATTAGCACGAGCTAATGGATACCCAAAGCGGTCGTAGTATTAGGGACGTTGACGCTTGCGCCGAATTCCTGCAGGAAGGTGTTTGCGCGTTGCACGATTATTGGTGTGCGACATCAAGTAGCACTATGCTGCCAGCGTGTATCATCGACATCGTCCGTTTTAAAAAACGCATGTATCTTGTAGACAACCTAATGAAAAAATCGCTTCAACAATAGCACGGCCATTCAACTATTAATAGCCTCATTACCAAACAAATAAAACTGGGTGAGGGAAACAAAATAGTCGCGGGTATGTGTCGTACAAACGTGCCTGGCGAGACCTCGAACAGGGATCTTCACACATCTATGAACCATGATCCTGACAACCACAACTATCACCTGACTCTTCAATACATCCGCCAGGTTGCTGAGCGATATTGCCACGTCAGGGTGTTCCGGGCCCAGGATTTTCTCTGTCACGGCCAATGACCGCCGGTAAAAGGGTTCAGCCTCGGCATAGTTGCCCTGTGCAACAGGCAGTGGGTGGGTAAATGGGTGGTCAAGCCCCATACGGAGGCGTGGCTCGGGCTTTTATTAGCGGTTGGATGCCCAACGCGGTCGCAGTATTCGTCAATGGTCTCTGCGTCGTGCACGTTACAGCTTGTGTCAGATCTCCCACACGAGGGTTGTCGATTCACAATGCTTGGTGTGCGAAATCAAGCAGCACCCTGTTGACGGCCAACATCTTCGACGTCGCCGGCTACAAAACCGAATGTATTGTGTGGACAATCAGAATGTTTTTGCTTCATCGTGAGCATGGTCGTTGAAGTTGCTTCGTATCCAGACTTTTAAAAGTACTTGAGGGAAACGAGATCTTCGCGGGGATGTACGCTACAAAGGGTGTCCATCACGGCCTCGAATAAGGCCCTTCAAAAGCTCCAGATACGTGTTCTTGACAAATTAAGGTCTTACCTGACTCTTCCGCAGCACCGCCAAGTTGTTGAGCGAGGATGCCATTTGAGGGTGCTCCGGACCCAGGGCCTTCTCTTCTATGGCCGACGACCGCAGCATGAGTGGGCCAGCCTCGGAATATTTACCCTGTGCAACAGGCAGAGGGTTGTGGTCAAGAAAATTGCGGAGGGCCCACTTGAGTTATGATCCGTTGGTAGGGCTGTGAGTTGAATGACTTCAAATCGCCAACTATTAATAGTTGTTAGTAGGCTAGGTTGTTACCGTTAGCGGGTATTAGCGGGGTTCTGCGTTTTTGTAACTGACTGGTGTGTTCGAGGCTTGTAGGGTGTTCATATGGAGAAAGGCTAGAATCAGCTGATTGAATTAGTTCGCCACCCAACTACCGGTTCTAGTTAGCCATTAAGTCCAGCCAACTCATAGCCATACCCGTTGAATAACTAACGTATTTCGGGTATTAGCGAATCATCTGTATCGAGCACAAAGTAGCTATCGTCGAATTTCCCGCAAGGGGGCTCTTACTTGTTGCACGATGCCTGGTGCGTGAAATCACGCAGCACTCTTGGCATTGACGGCCGGTATACTGGCCGCCGGCGCCTACAAAACCACACCTATCTCGTAGATAGCCACAAATACATTCGGGAAAACGTTATTACGAGGGACCATAGTAAATATGACCTACTGTAGACACAATAGGACCTACTGTAGACACCAAAACCTATATATTTCCCTATTATTGCTAACAATATTTGGTCCATAAATAATAAGACCTACTGCAGGCACAATAGAACCTACTGTAAACACCAAACCCTATATATTTCCCTGTTTTTGCTAACAATATTTGGTCCTATTTACTGTGGTCCCCCGTAATAGTAGCTATTAATAGCCGTCAAGTCAACTCACAGCCTTACCAAGAGGGGTTAATTGTTCATTCTTTGTGCGGGGCGACAACTGGGATACTTCATGTTATACGTGCAGTAGAATCTCGTTAGAATACATTATTACTCGTAGTTTTGGTGTTGTTGTTGCTGCTGTTGTTATGTTGTTGTTGTTGTTGTTGTTGTTGTTGCTGTTGTCGTTGTTGTTTTGTTTCGTTTCTCTCCTGCAATTTGCCGGGTACGCTGGGTTGTGCCTGCCCTGCCTTTCGTGTCCAGCGCGTTGGCCTTCCATAATTGTCTAAACCCCTTGCTGTGTTGGCGGTGCATTGTCTCTGTCTCGTAGTTTGTGTGTCCATAGAGCTTGTTGTATCTCTCTAGGACGGAGAATCAGCAAGGACGCGTTTTTTACCAACCCGTCTATTATCTCTTGCGCTACTTCTCTATGCTCCCTACTTTTCCTAGCACTGTGTGTGCTGTATGTGCTGTATGTTGATGGGTGCACGTATTGAACGTAACTACATACAGTAGTATCCATAATTACGTGAAGAACACGCACACTTCTTTGATACATGCCCAAGGGGTAGCCACCAGACGCGTTTATTATCTTATGCGTACTCACCCGTGTACTTTCCAGGACACCAACAACATTCAGCTTTTATGTACGGTATCAAGGTGTGGAGAACGCACACACCCTTATTCTGTAGGGTTCAGACTCACCTATTATCCAATGTGTACTCACCGGCGTACGTTTCATTACTATGATACTGTACAACAACCACACAACATTTAATTGTAACTGGCACGTGTAAAACAGGTGTAAATAACACACTCTCGTTTCGTGCTGGTACCAGGTACCGATTCGCGCGTCTTTTTCAGGCAGCAGCGGCCGAGCAGCAATGTACAATCGGGATGCCCGCGCGCATAGGCAGACGCCACCATGAGCCAAACTACGGCACAGCCTAGGCTTGCATAGAGGGAATTGCGCCGTCAGGAGGCTGGATTCGACGACGAAGGAGGAGGGAGACTGAGCGTCGACGGGCGGGGGCGAGACGGATTGAACTGAGGGATGTACATTGCGTCGTTCCGCGGAATGTGCCGCGGAAGTACGGCGTTTTCGGCGACATGTCGCGACATGCCGCGGAAGGTCCCGCGGCAGGTGTCGTGAAAAAGACAAATAATGTACATACCTGGACGAATGACGACAATTAGTCGTTTCTAGGTCTTCGGGAGTGCGAACGTGGATGTCGCGACATGCCGCGGAAGGTCCCGCGGCAGGTGTCGTGAAAAATACAAATAATGTACATACCTGGACGAATGACGACAATTAGCCGTTTCTAGGTTTTCGGGAGTGCGAACGTGGATGTCGCGACATGCCGCGGAATGTCCCGCGGCAGGTGTCGTGAAAAAGACAAATAATGTACACACCGGGACGAATGACGACAATTAGTCGTTTCTAGGTCTTCGGGAGTGCGAAGGTGGGGGGAATGGGTGGGCGGCATGCACGATGAGTGGCATCGCGAATGGCAACGGAGCAAGAGCCCATTGAATCTGTGGTGAACGCCGGCGCCTTCAGTGAAGAGGATAGGACAGCGCTACTGATTACCGTATAACACGGATGATAGCACACCCCCCTTTGAATAGCACACCCCCTTAAAAAAGCCTACAAAAGCACACCCAGGGGTATATTTTTTGGATTTTGTTTCGACCGTCACTTTATCACCGGGGGTACGTTGAATACCACACTCCCTTCGGACGTTCGCCTGAAAACATATCAATCTCCCAAGTATCACACCCGGTAGACACCATTCACCTACGATAACACGCACGCACCGGTATGGATACCGGTACCAGCATGGAGGCGACTGCTGCGGCCCATTACAGTGGGCCGATTGAGCCTGCGACCCGGACCCCACCGGCACCTGCTGCTGCCGCGCCTCGAGCGAGCAGCACGTCGTTTTTTCCCGGGTCCTCCCCGCCTACTGGTACCGGTACTGATACTGCCACTCCTGTGGTGGCTCACACCCCGACGACGGGTAGCAGTACCGTTGATGTGAAAAAATCTCTGGCAGAAGAGCCCAACACTTCAGCACCCCCTCCTTATCACACCCCCTGTCATCTGGCGGTGTCTATTCGCACTCGATAGCAACCGACGTCCCGTTATCACACCCCTTCAATATAACACCCCCTCGTTATCACACCCCCAGCTGCGGGGCTCCTGTGCATGATGCTTATCACCGGGGGTACGCTAGATACCACACCCCCCTATAAAAGCACCCCCGGTGATGATATTTTCAAAGGTCAAAAAGTTATCACCGGGGTGTGCTTTCATCCGTGCTATACGGGGACCTCTGTAAAAAATACTCCCTCTCCCCGGTCCCCATGAAAATAGCAACCGCCTGATATTGACACCTCTGCCCGTATATCCGGGCGACCTACGAGTATATACGCCGCCGTTCTACATTATGTCTTGGCGGTAGCGATGCGCAGCGTGGTATCAACACGTAGCTGGTGTACCTGGTACGATTTTAGGCTCGCGTTCGGACGACCCGAAACGACACAGCCAAAAAATAGAAGGCAAGCGCTTGAGTTACCGTCTGGTAGAAGACTCGCGAGAAAGCTTCAAAAAGAAAGGAAGATATGTAGATGGCGACCCCGGGCCAGTGTAGACTACTTGTTATGCTCAACAGCCATCATGGCTGTTGTTCTTATAATGAGCAATCGTAGATTGAGCTCATGTGGGGGGGGGGGCGCGTGTGCGCTCGCAGCAGCTCAAAAAACAAAACGGATACCACCCCAAACAGTAGTCCATCACCCCAGCTGGTACCGCTATTTTTTTTCCAGCTGTGCAAATGTGGGGTACGTACAAACTAGTACTTAAGTATCACCCTACGTACGTAAATCTACCCAGATCGTTGCTACTGGTTCCCTGAGGGATACTGGATACTGATAGGACAGTCCCGTCAATCTATGTGCACGTACGCACGTACTTCGTGTCTCAGATATTACTGACCTAGCTGAGCGAGGGCTTCTCGCTGTGTACGTGTACGAGTACAAGCGTTGTGCACCTACCTGTGTATTCACGGCTACCTTGAAATGCTGTTCTCTGCCAGGCCCTGCAAAGCCCGTAGTACGTGCGATCGAAATATCCCACTCAGCTTGCAAAGTTGGGTGTCGACGAAATCCTCGACCTCGCAGCTGACGTTTTTTTCTTCATAATAATATATGTGGAAGGCTTTCTACTTTCTACAGCTGCAGCAATGCTGCACAATGACGTGGAAGGCTCTATTATATTATACCTGGTACGTACTACGGTACGTATTACCAGTATTCGAGAGAAACCATACGCCAACACCCTTTGGCACTGCGATAGTTAGTTGCAGTATAATAACTTGTCTCAGCTCGATCTCTCCCTCTCTGGACGAGTGGGGGAAACGCGCACCACCCTGTGGCACAAACAAGCCTTCCATAAAAAACAAGGAAAACCAACATAGTCGGATAGTCGGATAGTTGTCACCGCTGAAACTAACTTATTGAATAAGCCCTCTCGCCAACCCTGTTATAACATCATATACTGCATTACCTAGCTGGCGACTTTTAGTCATCCCAAGCTCTAAAAACAGTAAAAGGAGAACAGGAACGGCGTATCTTGAACTAAAAAATACAAGGAAAAGGCAAGGAAGGGCGTTCGTTGGTACCACTGGTACCTTTCATGAATTTGTTACGGTAAATAGTAGTAGGAGTATGTACTGCTGTACAACAAAGTAGAAATACGCCAGCTGTAAATTCGACCCATTGAGTGGTTGATACTCATCTTGCATGCGAATCCTAGAAAAAAAAGTCAAGGAAAAAAAGGAAACGGAACTGCAGCGAGTGAGTACTACTGTATGTAGTAGTCATGCCAGCAGGTCCCGTTCCATCTGTAGATGAATGATGGCACCTTCATTACATACACACAACAAGTTCAAGGTCACCAGAGGTATAATCTATGATACCGGTGCCTCGCCACTCTCCGTTCCGTGGTGTTGGTGTGTCCTCGACACCACTAATAATCCCACACAAGTGAGAACCTGCCTGGGGCACAGCCCCGCATTGGCGTCGTCGGCAGGACCCACAAAAACTGCAGACAAAAACTTCCTCCTTGTTTGTTTTCACGTTGTTTTCAACGAGGTATCCAACTTAAAACTCGTACCAGGTAGAAAATAGGATGCGCGTTAATTACAATTATTACACTCTGTAGTTGTGAAGCAAGAAAGAGCTCGTGGTAGTCTCTTTTTTTATTAATACACTCTATTTTGAACCTATTCATATAACATGGTATGTAAACATAGGGGCAATAATATTTTGCCATTTTAGGGACGGACTAACTTGCCCAGTGTGAAAATGTGGCACATGACAGCCTCGTCGTTCTGCCGCGGTGTCATGCTGAACTATCTTCGCTATCAAAAGCTATAATACTGTAGTACCGAGGCATATCGCCATCATCGCGCGAAGGCAGGGGGGTGTCTCTCGTGGGCTGCTGTTGTTGTTGTTGTTGTGGTTCGCCTGTTGGCTGCTTACCGGGGATCTGCGCTGCTTTGCTGCCGAGGCACGTGTCGTTGTAGCTGTGTTTGTTGTGTGTTGCGTGCTGCGTGTTGTGTCGTACAACGTGCAGCTGCTGCAGTTCGAAGGCTGCTTTGTGATGACGCCGTAGATGGGAAAACAATCAAACAGAAAAAAAAAGGCTTGATTTATTTGATGAGCCGAGTTTTGACAAGTTTCCTGGAATGTTCTTTGCTGTGTACGAGTATACGTACCTCGTACCAGGTATGCTTCTGCGGAGCTATAACATGCATAAAGGCCGAAGTCACCTGTGGCGTGTGGCACGGTGAAGGGGCGCCGCGGCGAAACGGATTCTATCGTGGTGCCACATACCTGCAGCATTGCTGTGGTTTTTGGAACCAAGCCGTGGCGAAACGGGTAGTCTACGTAGATAGAGCGGTGCCTTTTTTCAATATAATGTTGAAAAACGTCAGCTGTGAGTACGACCAATTGAGTGGTTGATACTCATCTTTGAAAGCTGCGCTAGAAAAATCGAAAAATTGAAACCGTCAATTATTTGCCAGGAACACACAATGAACGGCAAAATCGACACGGTTCGTAGATCGAAAACGTGCACCACAACCCAATATTTGGAGGAATATTGTGTGAGAGCTCTGCGGACACGACACCTGTACTCGTACATACACGACCGTGTGACTCAGTGTGATTACTACGTAGCAGCCCCGCAAGACAGATACTGTACATGCTCGACCATATATGACTCGGTGTGATCGGCACTGGAGCTCCCACTGGGCTTGTTCGTGTAGTACGTATACTGCTGTACGTACAGCAGCAAGCAGTGTGTCGAAAAATCGTGTGAGTCGTGGGACATTGTGTGGGATGTTCCGCTCGTTGGCCCGACCTGGGGTTCGTGGCCCGAGAGGATGCTCCCCGTTTGATTGCTGTCCAGGCAAGCGCCCAGACTTGGATAGCTTTTCTTGTTGTTGTGTGTATTCTATATAGATACTGTAGCTGATGAGAAACAGAGAAACTTGGCTTTACGGGGGTTGCGAGAGAACTTCGGTGTGGTGGGTGGAAATTTCAGTGCACGCCGCATGGATTCTTGTTTTTACCTAATTAGTAAACGAGCGGCGGAATACGCACAAACAACAAAAAAAACGGATGTATGTGAGGAGGGTTAAAGGATACGAGTAAGCTCCCGGCCGAACGACATATCTGCCACTACTGCTGGTGGTGGCATTTAGAACACATTAGGGAAGCATCCATTATGCCGAGGGTGCACAAGGATCCGAGTCCCTGACACCCCAGTACCCCCAGGGCTCAGAATGAAAATCCAACCGGACCGTTGTGATGCCGAAACAAAAATAGGACAAGTTTTTTTTTAATACCCCACCCCCTCCCCCCACACCCAACCAGCGAAAACAAAAATAGGATGGGTCTCTAAAACCAAGTGGAAAAAAGAGACAAAAAACGGGAAAAAAAATGGTTTTCGCTTATTTCGTCCTGTGATCACAGCGCTCCGGTTTGTTTCCAATTCTGACCTTCCTCTACGAGTGTGTGTGGTGTCGTTTTCTCTTTGTACCCCTGATTATGCTAGCAATTATTTCGGCAGAATTGACGCTTTTGAGCATGCATGTGATGAAAAGCACATTTTAAAAAATGAGCATATCTAGCAGCATGATTTTCGGCATAAAATCAACAGCATAATAATTAGCCCAACGTATAGTAGGCTGATTATACCACCTACATTTCGCCCATATGAGGCACAATAAGGTGTTGCGAAGGGCTCCCCAGACATCCTTCAATACGATTTACGGACAGCATGTCCTCTTAAACAGATTATATCCTCACTACTCGCAAGCCGGCGAAATAATTGCAAGCATTACCGGCATATTACGTACATCTGTTTGGGTCCATACAATACATTTTAGCATCATCGTCATGGTATCCCCTGTCCCCTTCTATTGTTGAGGAGGCGTTATTATGCATTTCACTACATCAAAATATCGATAAATTAAATGTTCGAACACTCCGATTTCCCGCCAGTGAAACGACGAACAATGAGCATAAAGTCGAACCGGAACAAAACAAAAAAAAAGGAAAATAGCGCCAAGGGGAGCATAAATGGCTCTCAAAAGAATGAGCACAATAATTGGTGCATAATAAGTAAAAAAAGGAATGAAAGACAGCATGATAATAATTGCCGCTTTTTAGCGGCATAAGAAAGGGGGAAAATAAGCAGAATGGATGCACCCCCAGCAGGGCGCATCTCTCGCAGCATACTTCAAACCGTCTTTCCGAAGTACAGCGCGCGGGATGTAGGTCTGCACGAATAGAATGCGATCATAATAATATGCATTTCCGAAAAGTGCCCCTTTGACGGCCAACAAAAAGTGTCATTTCGACCAAAAAATGTCTGTTTTTCGATGCTCTGTGACTCCCTACACACACCATGGACACGAGCTGTGGGAAAGCAAATGCCTGATGATGTGCCTTTGACTTCGGTCCACTCTTCACAAATACCAGGGTTTACAGTAGTATGTGATGGAGTTCCCAACGGGGGAGGAGGGTGGAACAGTAACGGGTCTCCCTCGTTCAATTCCCCCTGCCCCGCCCCTTCCCCGTCGCCTATTCCGGCTATTATTGTACGCGGCAGACCTGCCCTCTGTGCTTACAGACACCCTGATCAGCCCAGAACCCCCCCCCCCGCCCGAATTCCATCTCCCGTAGGCCCCTAACTCCCCCTACCTGGAGACCCCTTCCTCCTCTCCTTCCTTTCACCCCTCCCCCCCGTCTCGAAAGGGATGCGTGGTCAATGGTCAAATGACTAAGGCAAGCAACAAATGAGTACGC
>JAYJME010003539.1:0-11986 GCA_036873775.1 Costaria costata | reverse complement strand
GGTTTTTGGGGTCCCCGTGCCCCATATTTTTCTACTGTTCTGTGAACCCCGATCCCCGCTGCAGACATCCCAAATTCGCAATAGGTACAATAAACCACGTTTATTTACTTACTTTCTCTCCGTTAACGGAGGCCGATACTACGTGTACGAACAAACCCAGCCTTGTGTAGGGTACCCGGCTTGACAGGACGCTAATGGACTGTGGTCGATCTGGGTACGGTATATACGCGTTATGCTACCGTTGCCTGGTAGCTCGGCAGTCCTGGCCATGCACATTAGGTTGCTTTCCACCCGCAGCCTGACGCAATACAACCGGGAGCATGCCTGTTGGTTGTTGAAAATGGGGTCAACTGGCGGGGGCCCGTCGGAGAGTATACGCGTAAATGTTGTAAAACGAAAACATGCTCGACCCGTTCAAGAGGAAAGCACAGTTCGGCAGGGGTGGTATACATAATTCCTTTCAACCCTACGGTGTACGTCATCACTGTTTCCGCACTTCTTCAGAGGTCGTGTGGTGCAGGGAATGATGTCGTAGATGGTATCATCAGAGACAGAGAAAGTGACACCCTGGTCTGGCATCTGCGTGTTACTTTCCTATCTATTATAAAAGAAAAAAACGTCAGCTGTGAGATCGAGGATTTCGTCGAATCTCAACTTCTCAAGCTATGCGGAACGCACGTGCTAGTTTGTCTGACCTACTTGATCATTTTTGACACCACATCATCTTAACAGGTGCTGCAACCGCGTCCACGTTGTATCCACCTGATGCCTACCTCTTTGATGTACTGGACGACACTAGCTGGCATATCGGAAGACGGAAGATACTGTGCACATCGTATGTAATAGGTAACATCTCGAGCATGGAATTTTCCAGCGCCTGTACGACCCTGTCTGTGACGATGTCTGCTTCTAGGACGCTTCCTAGTGCATTTACTGTACTCAGTGCATTTCTTGCTGTTCAAGCCAGCCGATCAGGCCTTGGAGTACGCACACTGTACCTCAACACCCCTCACAATCGGTATGCGATTGCATTCATCAGACCCGACACACTGCAACCAACCAGCGGTGAAAGGAATTGTCTGATTCCTCCAGGAACCCAGTTTGTAAACCGGGCAGCGCACCTACAGCGACGTAGTCACTTTACATTAGATAGGGATGGGTCTATTTTGATCTATGGCATATATTATAGCACGAGGGGCTATGTACATCAACTACACGCTAACACTGTGTATGAGAAAACTATTTATCTCACCCCACAACAAAACGAAACCAACTCTACAACCAGATGCGATTATAATATATTGGTTGGGTAGATTTTTGGCTGATGAGTGAGCTCCGTCATGATGAAAATTATGGGCGCAAACCAACAGCGTATCCCGTAGCATGGTCCGCTTATCAATCAACATCTGGGAGACAACTGGCTCGTTGGGCAAATCTTACTGCAGTGGGATGAGCGGCGTTTTCAATCGGCAGTTGAAGGCCCCTGGCTGACGCGTACGGCTGTCAGACTCACCCGTCCAGTTCTTGAATGCAATCCATCACTGAATGAACTAACGGCACGCGGCACACCACGTGTTTCTGCGTACAGGAAATTGCACTCGAAGGACTCCATCTATCTCCACGCGGAACGCATGGCTCAAATTGTGGACGGTTGTAGGTTCGTCCACGCGGAATTAGATTGAGGTGTGATATGTGAACGCGCTGTAGTTGCGACACTAGCAACGAAAACTACATCTGCAAGTTAATCAAACTTTTTAACCACCATTTTGGATACCAGACTGACCGTTGACAATTACACGTGGCGGAATGGCGCGTGCATTTCCCACAATTGCCATACACCAGCCAGGTCTCCTACATCCCGAGTCAAATGCTCTGCTCAATCGATACGCCCTCTTGGCTCACAATACAAGTCACAATACATCTTGGTAGACAAAGACGGATAGTGCGCGTCGTTGCGAAATGCATTTCCGCATGCGGTCAGATTCAAGACTTATGGTTGTTGTATCGTCTATATACGTAACCGTTCAGATGTAACCATATATGGGGGAATCTACAGTAGCAGTCCAAACCAAGCATAGTCTGAACCAATCGAGTCTGTACTTCTTTTTGTTTTTTGTTGGCTCGTTTTTCCTTGCCTCCCAAAGTATGAATACTAGATTTGTCGCATTGCCGCGATAATCTCATGTACTATATAGACACTTTATGTATATTCCCTGGTCCCTAGAAAGTTTGACGCTGACACACAGACCACTATAGTCGTGGTTGTGAAAGTAACGCATGTAAGCACTGTCCCAGTAACACCAGAGGGTAAGTTTTTGCTGTGTCCGCCGTGTCTTACTATCGGGAATCATACAACCGGTTATTGGAGATGTACCAAAATCAGTGAGCCATAGAAGATAACCAGCGAGCCATGTACGTGTGTAATGACTGCCATCCCGGTGGTTAAGTTGGAGTTAAATTTTAATATGTGTTACCCATCGGTTTGAAACGTACGTTAAAGAAAGTTGCCGTGGACGCAACACATGTGCTGTCTGTTCCAGGCTATGTACTACGACCGACGAAGATGGTTCACCCGCCGTGATGAGACATTGCCCCACCGCTCTCAAGTTATAGGCTGCTGATGTAAGCAGGACAGAGATCGACAACCAGGTATGTTTTCTCACACAGTTATTTAAGAATAATGATTGTTCTACATGAGATGCGCTTGGTCCGTACTTGGGTATTAGGCACGATTCCTGTCAAAGCTGTGCTTACGGTTGTCCCTGTAGAAGGGTACATCCCAGACGATGCCATAATTGTTTTGGATTACATTCCCCGAGTTCCGGTCTGATATACATTTAACACGGACGTCATTGATCTTGTGTAGTGGCGGAGACCCCTCAAAACGGCCCGTATCACGCTAAGGTACCAGACTCTACTGCGAATCCACGAATGCATTATACAATTTAAACATATGCGGAACAAAATAGGAACACGTTGACCCATCGTTCCTGAATGTATGCATATCAATACCGTCAAGCCAATGTACTAGCAATCGTCTGGATCATTTTGTACAAAGCTACACAGTCTAGACACCAGTAGAACCAGCAGATGTACAAGTTGAATAACCGACAGATGCATATGTTTATCGGTTCGACGAAACATCCGATTAGGCTTCAACAGTACATGCCTGCTGATCCAAGTGTTGTACAGGCTACCAGCGAAGGCGTCAACGGGAGGTTATAGCATGCTGTCGAAGTAACTACAGTAAATAACGAACATACACCCCAGTGATCCGCAGGGAATAGCAGCACAATCTGCCATCGAAATCGCGATCACTGTACCTGTTTTGTTGTTCAACATATCGATCGAAGACTCTGTGTCCTAATTAATCCTCGGAACCAGCCGTAAAAGTACCGCCTTCAAGCAAAAGCACCCACGTATGTATAGGGTTGGTCATCAAACATGGCAACCGATGAACTTGCATCCTAAACGCCAGCCATACCTGCCGTGCAGTCTACAAGGAAATGAATAATCACCAACACGTAAGTATGGTTTGACTTTCGACGGACGAACCATCGCAGCTGTGCCCAAAACCACCAACTGAACCAGATATAGGACAGTCTACAAAAGCGCTGAACCCACAGATATTCCATTCGTTTGCCCATACCCGAAACCCATAAATCTGTATCCCAAACACCAGCAACGCGACCGCGCAGTTTGCAACCGAAATCACTACCGGACACACCTGGTGTGTTGTCAAAAATAGCAGCAGACGAACTTGCATAGGGCACAGAGCCGACAAACGCGTATTAAATATACATCGCAACTCAATTTCGGCACGGGTTACACAGTTAAAGCAATGACGTACGGTAGGAGCGTACGATGCCGAAGAACATTGCGATGTCTCTAGCAAATCCGTTACTACAACCTGGCAAAGAAAGACCATTGGCTCATAACTGTCGGAACACGTGCCAATATTGGGCGAAAGAACACATTCTTGTCCTGGAAACTATGTGCATGTTTCCCCACAAATACAGGACATGTTATCCCGGATCCCCGTCCGGCAAACAATTATATGCTACCTGATCGTGGGTAAAGATCAGCTATTCGTAGAGTAAAAGGGCCGTGAAGCGCGTGCATAACGCCGAGTGTGTGCAACCAAACGGTGTTCACGTCGGCGTGGCTTCCACCTTTACCGAACGCAACCAGTAGTCCTTGAAACCGATGTTGTGTACTTGGTGGGCGACTCTGTAATGCACTCAGGGCGAGCTTGGTTGATGTCTCGGCAAAATTTGGTGACGTCGATGCCGTCTTCAGAAATCTCAGTCACCGTGCTTGGTCGCATCCTGCGTAAAAAGACGGTGGGCATATAGAGTAGTTAGCTAGCCGGGAGGAGTTCGCCGGACTAAGTTTGGTGACCCTTCAGTCGGTGAGCGTTTTATTTGAAAACCGACTCATCGAGTTGTGGAAGTGGACGGGTATACCAGGAAACATTGTATGCGTTGGCTGTGTTTGCCTATCCCACGTGGAGCGTTCTTGTTGGGGAGATGACAAGCAGCCTCGGGGTGGTCCGCGTGTTAGATTACTAACGGGGGTGCGACTAAAATATTCCCAAGGCGAGATAATTGTTTTTACCCTCCGCCTGGTTCACATGAACACTAATCGATACTCAGTAGGTATTCGATGTCGGGGTTTGGACGGCACGGGTGGACGTGTTTACTGATGTTCGCTCACGAAGCAGATGTGTAACGCTATTACAAAGACATCGGTGAGCTCGCGACGTGACTCGTAACCCAGATACAGCTGTGGAGAGAGCATGAAGACCCGGTCATGATGCCACCGGTATCTACAGAAGAGTATTACGGCCCATGCGGTATGTAGTATCGCTGTTAAAACCGGAACCCTCGGGAAGCGATTGCTGTCGGTCACGGTACTTTGCGCAAAAGCAAGCATAAACATAAATCAAATATTTGCAATAACCGAATGTCATTTTTCCCTATGTGCTGGGGGACAAAGCACATGTTCGGTACTTTGAAGGACGCGATTTAGACTCCGAACAGGTGTTTGACTCACAGTGGTAGTAGCATCACTTCTCCGTGATGCACCCAGACTTGTGGCACTTGATGTTGTCGTAGTCATCCTTCGGGATGTATTATTTAGGCCACTTATAGTGCGAGCAAACGTTTCCCTTTTCGCAGCACTGGGACTCCTTGCACTTACTCCTCTTGCACTCCTTGGTATCGGCGTCATCGATCAAAGTGTATCCGTGGGGGCACGTGATGGAGTCGCAGTATTTCGTTTCTGAGGTGTATGCACAGTCGTTAACGGGCGGTGTGAGCAGTGAAGGTCGGTTGGTGACAGCGAAACGGAAATGCACAATTGCATGGCACACGAGAGAGGGGCCGTTAGGGTGACCTTCACCGTCCAACGCCTACTGCAGTCCACTGAATGCCGCCAGCTTACCAACATAACGGAACTATTGGACACCGAGGGCAGGTCCCCGATTCCCATTAAACCACTTAGTTCTTCAAACGGACGACGCTTCCAGACCTATAAACAATCTGGTTCGTGTTGAAGGATGGAAATGGTGTAGTCTGCAAAATGTAGCACGTGCTTGCTGGGTTGGATACGAAGTACACAGATTCCGCGCACCACCTCATGGCGATAGATTATCATCCACGTTATACATATCGTGTTCTGTCAGATGCGTGAGTACTCTCGACGATATACCACAATCGCGCGAAACACGATTTTACGTTTTTTGGAGTACGGCGCTTACCCCTCTCGCAGCACTGGTTTTTTGTGCACTTTTTGTCCTCGCACACGGTCCAGTCAGTTTAAGCAGGGAGTATTTCCAAGTGCAGTCGAAGCTGGAGCAAACCTTGTCGCAGCACTGGGAGTCCGTGCATTGGCCATGCGCCCACTCGATTCCCTCAGGGCTGCTCGATATGATGTAACCGGCCGAGCACTTGAAGTCCTCACAGGTTACTTTATCTGATGTTCCAACGTAAATGTCAGTCACGACCAGAGGCAAGCGGTGTTAGTATTTTACCGCAAGGTAGTCCGTCGTGGCAGGGTTTAAAAGACCATGATTACATGACGCACTTAGAAAGCGGCGGCTTTCCGGCTCCCTCTGAATTGCCGCAGCCTAATTCAACAAAACAGCCTTACTGTAGCATCGACCAGTTGACGTACCCAGACAGATGGGGAATTTTTTATGGATGCTTACACACATGATGCGATCACTACCTGGTGTCTATATACCTGTAAACCCACCAAGTCGGTATGTGTACGGCAGTTTGCTGGCAGGTTGCTTACTATAAAGATATGTATATCAATAAACTGTTGTAGGCGGTGTTCGGAATGTGGCTTACCCTTCGTACAGCACTCGTCTTTGGTGCACTTGTTGTCCTCGCACACGGTAGTGTCAGGGTAGTCAACCGGGGAAACGTTCTTGTGGCAGTTGAAGGTGGTGCAGACCTTATCGCAGCACTGAGAGCCCGTGCACTGGCCATATGCACACTAGATGCTCTCGGGGCTTCCCGACAGAGTGTAACCGGCCGAGCACTCGAAGTCCTTATAGGTTTCAATATCCGAGGGTTCATCGTGATCGTCAGTCGCAGCGAGAGTCAAAAGGCAAGCCGGCCATCATTGCTGGTTTTGAAACAAGAGTATGCAATGCTTGGACATTAATAGAGGGTATTTGCCGTCACCCTCTTGACGGCCATGCGTTAAAGCAACGGAACTTTATACGGTAGATTGTAAAAGTAGTGATCACGGGACCAGGCCAAATACAGAACACCAGCAGGCTTGACTCGGATTTGTCAATGGCATAAATATCGGACGACCTCAGACTTTATAAGTCGCTAGTTGTCGGGCAATCTTCTGAAGTAGCGATGATATATGAATGAAAACATTATTTCGCTCAGCACGTACAAGGGCCCTTCGGGATGCTTTTTACCCTCCATTCAACATTGGCCTTTGCTGCACTTGTTGTCCTCACACACGGTACTGTCGGGTATTCCACCGGGGAGTAGTCCGTAGGACAGTCGAAGCTCGAGCAAACCTTGTCGCAGCACTGGGACCTCTTGCACCTGCCCCTCCTGCACTTCTCCTCGTTGGCGTTGTCGATTGCAGTGTATCCGGCCGAGCAGGTCAGGGTGTCGCAGTATTTCACCTATGAGGTTTCACCCCAATCGACAGTCACAACGGTGGCCAACGGATATGAGTTCGACGAGCCATGTTCCTTGGTCAGCGTTCCAAAATTAGGCGCAAACATATTGCACACTGACGTGGCGCCTGTGTGCCACAATCATGCTACCCAACACCATTTGAAATGCGCAGCATGATTCGTTAGCTCCCATGGTACTCAAGTGTCTTGTTTGTGAGGTGTAGAGCTACTTAAGCTGTCGGCCTGTACATTTAGCAGCATGATTCGTCAGCTCACATGGTACCCAAGTGTCGTGTTTGTGAGATGTAGAGCTACTTAAGCTGTCGGTCTCTACATTTAGGTGCAAGACGAGTGCTACGATAGTCGAGGCCGGTTTTAGACAGAAAATGTCTGGCCAACGAGGCTCTTTTCCAGCAGAGGAGCTGTAAACCCTGGCCGTGTAATCTTCGTTTCTCTCGAAATGTGTTTCGTGATGAAGAGAGCTCCTCAAGTAAGTCGGATCGTAAATGATTGGTTACATCCCTACCGTATCACGTTTTAAACCGCAGGATGAAATACTGAGGGGAAAACCACTTCCGCCATCTACGGGCACCTTTAACAACGCCGACCACGCTCAATTTGTAACACCGAGTACGAGCGACCCTGTCATGTAGATACACGAAACACATTAACATCAATGACACAGATACCTGACATTGCGTCGGTGTATCTGTACATCACGGAAGTGGCTATTGCAGTAGACATAAAATTGCAGAGCACAGGCATATTGCTGACACGCATTAACCAGAGACGTTATTCACGTGCGAGACCAAGAGCGGTGGTACAGTAGGGGTGTCGAGTTTTTGAGCAATATCAATCTTCGGTGACGCAAGCTTTTTACCTCATGAGCTTCCTCAAACATAGTTGGTCCCAATGTGCATTTAAGAACGTCATGCGCTCAAAAACGGTACCTAGCCAATAGGATAGATGGATAATAGGGCGTAGCTTGCAGTGTTTGACGTTGTTGCACTCGGTACGGAGCTCTTCAAGCGAGGAGCCTCATCATACTCTACTACTATAGCCAGAGTGTCGACCGTTTCTTCAAACGGTATTTGTCTTGAACCGAGTATGGAACAAAACACCTCGTGCGACGAAAGATGTAGAGCACCACAAGCTACAGGGTGTACGGCATGGGCGTAACTGTATCACCATCGACTGTCAATGTGCTTGTTTGAACGAACGAAGGTCTGAATCGACGACGGTCGCGCATGTCTTTCTGTGACATAGCGGGGCTTTTCCGTTGTGTGCAGATGTGGACATGTGCATCGGTTTGTCAGTATTCCATTTCTGATTTATGAGAAAGAATGAAATAGCCAGCGACTGTCGTTTTCTTAAATAAAAATATTGTTCGTACTTGCGAGTATTTCAAAAGACCCTAAATCGTACTACATCGTCACGAAAGGGGATACAAATATTAATCTTGTATTACAGTAAACCTAAAGCCTACAATGACTTTTCGTCCCTTTTTATTTTTAGCGACTGTCGTTTTCTTGAAGGGGGATATATTTCTTAAGGGCGAATAACTAAAGACAAAAGTATACGACTGTGTGGTATCATATGTTACGTGCAACGACGTTTCGTACCACGACCTCTGCTGTCAAGAACCAAAAGCAACCAGTATACTGTACGAGAATAAATTTGCAATATAGTACACAGCAGAAATACGAGGTATTCGCGTACTGATGTATTACTTCGTATATTGTACGAGAAATAACAAATTGCCAACGACCGTGGTGTTTTTGAATGTTCAAGAACGTACGGTGCAGCAGTCCTACGCGTAGTAGTGTTTCTGCACCACTACCGTTGTATTGGAGTGGCACAACGCGGAGTACAGCAGGCGGGGAGCTCATCATGGGTAGAAAGACAACTTTACCCCATCTCAACAGATCTTCAGCAATAGAGCACGTATGATGCACAGCACGCATAGGAGGGGGCCAGGACAGGTTGATAGAGGACATAGGTTGTCGGGGACAGTCAACTATTACGTAGTGATATTTAAATTAGAAATAAAGTCGGCTTCTTCTTCTAGAGAACAAAATCGTGTGACTACGTCACAACTCTGACACGTATTATAATGCGTAGATCTGACAAAATACGTACGACCAAAACCGATAACCGACCGAAAACGCTTTGCATGTGTAATACTCCGGCCCGCTGGACTGCTGGCCAGTACACCTCGAACAAGGAGTGCGACGTAGAGCACCTCAAACAACAACGTCTACGACATAAGCTTAACTGTGTTTCCGTCGACTATCTTTGCGCTTGTTAGGCTGTATCAAGGTCCGTATCATTGACGAGTAGACAGCAGATGCAGGCGGTCGGGGCGGGTCACCTTTACTCCTTGTACGTATTCATTTGGAAATGAGAAATATAGCCGGCTGCTTCTTAAAATGTTTTTAGAAATATAATACGTCTCGTACTGGTAGCACCAACCAGGCCATGTACCTGCCGTGCCTTGATACACTATCGGCGGCTTTGACTCCTCCCTCCCTTTCTAGAGTTTAGAGTCTCCCAGTGATCCCGTGGAGAGAGGACAGATTGTACCTTCCGGGGGCTTCATTACACTATTACATAGTGTTACCCTCTCTTGGGTCGGGGTACCCCCTGTATTCGGTATTCGTTCCTGTGATGCCCGCGTTGTTCGCGTATTTAAGGGCGCCCCGTTCGTTCCTGTATTTCTCGATGTCGTCCTAGGTCCTAACCCTGCACTTCGTATGTTTCGCGTGACCTTCGGACTTTCTCCTATATCCAAATTGTGGACGCTCTACCATTGAGGCGGCGCGGCCTGTTCTAAACCCTCGTCACTATAACCTGGGAGATACTATCACCCCTACCGTTCGATTAGCCCCTTTTCCTTGTCGCAGCATTTGCGTTTGGTGCAACGGGAATTCCTGCACACGGTGGTGTCGTAGCCTTCCTTCGGGGTCCACCTCCTGGGACAGTCGTAAGTGGTGCAGAGCTTGTCGCAGCACTGGGAATACTTGCACTGGCCGTACTCGCATTCCTCGTTTTTGGCGTCTTTGATCAGAGAGTAACCGTCCGAACACGTGTGGGTGTCGCAGTAGACCGTATCTGAGGTTTAGAAACATGGGGTCGCAACAGCGACACGCCCGGAATATCAGTTCGCGTATGAGCGTAGTTTTTGCACCTCCATGGGTTACAAAACTCGGATTCTATACTTGTTGGGGAGTTAGGCCCGTTCGGGTATACAGAGATAATATAGCCCCAGTGATAAGAAAACTGGAATAAACTGGAATAATATCGTGGGCCTTAGGGCTAAAACTACATTTTTCACGATCGCACCCGGACATCTGGTCGGGTCATGATGCGAGATAGTGGCCGTTTATTGCAACACATGTACGCAATAAATAATTACGCACACATCAGTAACCCACTCTCGCCCTTCTCGCAGCACTGGTCTGTGGAGCACTTGCCGTCCTCGCACAGGGTAGTGTCAGGGTACTCTACCGGAGAGTAGCCCGTAGGGCAGTCTTTGCTGGCGCAGACCTTCTCGCAGCACTTTGACTGGTTGCACCTGCCCCTCCTGCACTTGACCTCGTCGGCGTTGTCGATCAGAGCGAAGCTGTAGTCGCACTTGTAGGAGTCGCAGTACACTTTCTGCTGGGGATTAAACGATACGGTAATCCGGGGTGGGTCGATGGCCGTCTCTACCGTTCACCACAAATATTTAACACGTCGGGCTTCATATTGTCCCTTAAAAACAAACAAGCCGTTTATTCAAATAACGAAGGACAACGATTAGCTGATTCGACCGACGCCCCCGATATAGGCCTACAGTAGTACAATTTTTCGTCCTCTGAAAAACTTAGATACAATATTACACTCTGTCTCAAGAAGCTATTAATATTATTACGGGGGGGGCATATAGGATCTAGGCTACATACAAAAACATGTACATTTACATATCTTTACTATTATAACAATAGTAGGTCCTGTTCAATATGGTCCCCCGTAATATTAAGAGTGCATTTGTTTAATCCACCAGTAATACGCACCAACACTACACTGTCGCCTCCTAACAATACGTATGCGACATAATAATCCACACTAACTCGATATTAACAAATCAATTTCATCCATCTGCCCAATATAGTATGTGAGTAAGTAAGGGCCGTTATCATCGGAACATCATTTTCCAAAACCTTCCATACTTGGAAACTTTGTAACTTTGGGTCAAGATACGCAAGCGTTCTTTTGTACATTGGGAAGTACGGAAGCGTTCTGCTGTATATTGGGAATTTTCGTTGAGGGCAAAATGTCAGGAACGCTGTCAGCATTCCAAGGTTTGAAAACATGTTTTGGAATATATCATATGTAAATCTAAACAAAGTTTCAAAAAATAAGGTTTTTCGACAAACGGTCGTTCGATAAGAAATTTGGAATGTTAGCAACGCGCGAAATATCAGGGACGCTTAACATTCCATGATTTTGGAACAAAAACGGTAAGCACATTATGGAAACGTCGGAAATTTGCGACGAACAGTAGTCCCTCGATAAGAACGTCCCTAGCTGAAATTTTATCTGAAAGGTTGTCGTAGGGTTAACGCTGTGAGATCAAGTGGTTGACCTACCGTATTCAGATTATCATCGGATCTACGTTAATTGTGCATTGCTGTGATTGGTGGAACTGTCTGCGGGTTCTACGTAGATTATAGTTGATTTACCAATATCGGAAGATCAGCTAACTGAGTGGATATATATTATAAAAGAAAAAAACGCCAGCTGTGAGATCGAGGATTTCGTCGAATCTCAACTTTGCAAGCTGCGTGGGAT
>JAYJME010003538.1:0-11986 GCA_036873775.1 Costaria costata | reverse complement strand
CCGGAAGGTTCAAGCTGAAGGCATTCGCGAGGTGTCTGTTGCTTTTTTTTTTGCGCCCCCGACACAAGTCTTAAAACTTGAACCTTGAAGTTGATGTTTTTGGTCCATATGTATTCGCGAAAGCCGTTCCAAAACACAAACCCCTTTCCCGATATTTCTTGTTGCCTGAATAGTCTTCGAGTATATCCCGGGTATATACTTGTACTATCAATGTACCTGGTATGATGTTACTAACAAAAAAATAACCAGAACAACAGCCGCCAACGTATAGTCAACTCAACCTCACTGAAAGGTTTTCAGCTGCTCGCCCGTCACATGACTACCACCACCAGAAGATGACGATACAACAGCAAGAAATTATTACCGCAATTTGTTACCTGTTAGCTATGAATATGATACCACATGAAATTGTCGCCGATTCGCCTCCCACGTCCGTTGGTGTTGTGTTGTCATACTCTGGCCGGAAATGCAATGACCGTTTCGCTACTCATAGTTAAGTATTAATAGACACAAACGTTCCCTTACAGAGTTGTACCATATAAACAGGCGTTGAATCTCGCTTTTTTTTTCTCTTTTCCATGCGCTTGTGAAATGAAAGTACATACCCCCCTTTGTCTATTTCCCTTTATTTATTGTTTCTTGTTTCCAGAAGGAAGGAGACGCAAGTTTTGTTCCCAACCTGCTCGTTACCCAGACGTCCCTTTCGCGGTCTCGGGCAGATTGCTCTCAAACAGGCGCTGATTTTTTTCTTCTTTTTTTTTCTTTTTTTCCCCGTGTTTTTGGGAAAAATACACATTCTTCGTTATCTTCCAGACTGAAGGAGACCCAAATTTCGTCACCAGCCTGCCCGAGACAACCGCGCCGTCCACTCAACCGCGGGGCAGCTCTAAGGGCACGAGAAAACGCGCTTTGCCGAGCACTTCGGCGGCAAGGTCGCGAAGAGGCCCGCCCGAGACCGCTTCGGCGAGATCAACCTGGAGCTCGAAAGACCGGGAGATGGGACGCGCAATTGACCCTCCTCGCTCAAGGGGCGCGCGAGAGAAGACCTCGGGGCGCCATGAGGGGCAAACCTATGCCGCGTATGGTCGCGTGCCGCTCGCGGGACAAGCCTCTGTGGAATTGCTAGGCGGCGTACAACAACAGCAACAAGAGCAGACGGGGTGGGACTCGTTAGGGACGGGCCTCGGCGAGGTTGATGATGTTTGCGGCGGTAGGCGAGGGGGGGCTGGCGGGTCGTCGGGCGCCAGCAGTAGCAGCAGGGTGGTCGTGGGGGAGTTGGATAAGAACGCCTATAATTCCGGGCCGTCGAGGGGAGTGGGGCGGACCTATAGCGCAGGTGTCGACGGGGGTACAGCCAAAGGCAAGACGTCGAGATGGAGCAATTTTGCATGACTTGAGGCTATTGCAGCTGACAACGGCCTACAGTCAAGTGTTTGATGACACTGCGATACGTAGGTAGAAGTATGATAAAAGCGAAAGTAGAGCTACAGTACTGTAGCAGTAAAGTCCCGAATCTCGAATTGGGAACACGTTCTTGATGGCAGACAATCCACGGGCGGGGAAGGGATCATCAAGGAAGGAAGCCGCAACCGGCAGGGTGCATACATTTGTTTATGCAGACATTTTACGGTCTACAAGTAGATCATCTACATTCTAACCCGCCGTTGTGGTGGTATATCGAGCAGGATCTGTTTAAAGTACACATCAATTCCGGGAAAAATGTCGTAGATCATACAGATCATTATACGGCTCCCATCCGGTAACATTAGCTAGATCCTACAGATCAGGAAATAGGTCTATCTTCCCTGGAAGGTCTAGATCATGAAGTGGAAATCGATGATCGTTCCGATGTGTGCAATTATGTCAAGTACACCTGCCAGGTGCATTTATTTGCGCATTTCTACAACGGAAAGCAAGCAAAATTATCCCGCCATCATAATTGTGTACGCCGACCGCTCTGCACGAGGGGCGCCATCTATGCAGTCAGTCGCCCCGATAGCAAGAACACACGGAAGGTACCTGGACACCATGTTTCTCTCCGCCAACTCGCATTCCCTTTTTTTCTGTGTCGTCTGCGCCCGACCTTGTCGTCCTCGTGTGCCCACCTCTCCACCCGGTAAACGTGTGAGTAAGTGTCTACAGGACGGTATAAAGGGCCGGAAACTAAGCGGGGGTGTGACGCGATACACCAAACACGGAGTAAGGCATCCGCCCGAACTATGCCAACAACTTACACAGAGTAGTACAGAACACGCAGGGGATTACGCAGGGAAACACCAAAAAACAAAAACAAGGGACAGAATCTGCCCAGACTGGCTTTATCATCATACCTCGACTTTCCTGCAAAAAATTGAAAGTCATCGCTGATTTTTGCGTACTATATATACCAAAAAAAAATGTAAGAATACCGTACGTACCGCACCTCGTGGCAAAACGAGGCGTATAAAGTAGGCGCCGCGGCTCGCTACTGCACATCAGCGCGGCGCCCAACAGCTAGTCCTCAATGCAGCATGCAACAACAACGCGCCTACCAAGTCTCCATGTAACATGCAACAATACCGCAGTGCCCTCCACACTTTCTACCATCACCACCAACGAATAAAGCAGCATTCAAGTCATCTAAGTATTATTAGCCACAATCCTCCCTCCCTTTCTCCATCTACCACACACACTCTTTTACTCCCCCCCCCCCCCGTCGCTCCCTCGATGGTGGTACCACTCCAGGTGGAGGTTCCAATGGAGTACCATTCGTATCGCTCACCAGAGCAGGTATGGCAAGCCACGAGAGACGGGTTGCCGAAACGAACGCACGTTGGGAAGACCTTACACCCACTAGTACGAGGGCGCGCGCCCAGAAAGCTGACATAGGACTGGTAAGCGATCCTCTAACCGGGGGCGGGGGGAGGGAAATGAGCCACCGGGCAGCCAAACGGTGTCATGCTTCCAACAGCAAGAGGAGGCGCGGGTGGCGTTACCGATACCATAGTTTGCACCTATACCGCTCCAGTCGGAAGCATTCCCAGGAAGGGGATCCTTTGCCGCCTACGGTGTATCGGGGGGCAGACATCCTGGGTACATCCCCATGTAGCGATTATCGAGGGACGTCCTGGGTACATTGTGCGGAGCCACAGCCGGACAGCCCGCCGGATATCACAGGTGGAAGGGATTATGCAGATGATGTAGCGAATTGGTGATCAGGGGATATCCTCGGTACATCCCAGGGTTACCTATGTGAATACGGAGCTTGCTGGTAAAACAGATACGCTTCTTGTGCTATGGAATCGCGCACGGCTGTCACTTACTCCACGTCTATGTAAATATTTCGATCGTGCCGGAAGGGTGATCAACTCACTCAGGTGTTACAGCGGTGCTGGCCCTGAGCTGAGTTTGCCCATCTGACTCTCCCATATATCACAATCGAGGGGGAGGCCCTTGCGGTCACCGATGGCAACGGGACTGGGGTCGTGTCCGACGCCTACTGCACCACTGGGACGGTCGCAAGTACCTGTCAAGGAGTTTGCACCGTCGCCGGTGGAGATGGCGTTTCCGCCGTCAGGACATCGGTCGCCGACACCGTTAAGCAGCCGGGGACGTTGTTCGGGGGTCCTTTCGACAGGAACATCGTCGAGAACAAGTGCCGGATCAGATCCCTCCATGCCCATGACATCGTCGCCCCACCACTGTCCGTACCTTTTCCTGTCCAGGAACCAGGCTCCTTGTGCCCGTCGCAGCCAGCTACGACCGGGACTCGCTCTCAGGCCCCTGCGCCAATGGGTCGGCCCCTACACTCCCGGAGGAAGGCTTCTCACGCCCCCACAACCGCCACCAACGCTGCTGCCCCCGCAGTCACCGCCGGTGATGCCTCTCATTCTGCCAAAGGCGCGGCCGGAGGTGTCCGCGTCGCCTCCAAGAAAGCCCCCACCAACGGGGGGAGTCACGACCACCGCCGTGGCTTCCGTAAGCAAGGCCGGTGCTCGCATCGCCTCCATGGGTGACGCCGCAAACCACGGCCGACTACATCACCGCACGTCAGGCCATCCCTGTCGTACTCTGCCACCATCTGCCGTCCCTCGACAAATACGCCACTCTTGACGCTGGAGGTGGTCCTTGCGCCCGAAGAATCGCCGCAGTCAAAGACTAGAACTGGCGCAATTGCCGCCACCAAGGCGTTTGCCACCCGTACCCGCGGGGGTGTCGGAGGGGAGGAGTTCGGGACCCGCGTCGACGCCAGAACAGTCGCCGTCACCACCGCGGGCAGTGTCACCGGCACCCAAAGAGAGCGGGCAACCCCGAGAGGAAGCCCCCGAATATTATTACGTGCGCTACGAGGCCTGGGCAGCCCCGATTATCATCTCGGCAGCTGATCTCGACACGTTTGCTACGATAGGGGTACATAGGTTTTAGCCGGGCTATTTCGGACTGACGAGGTTCCTCATTTGAGGAACTTACCCAATATCGTTGGAGTCCTGTTTATAGTTTTGCTATATTTGTTCGTCATCTACCTACTTAGTACGTACGTAGGCAATGGCCTTAGGTTACAACGATTCTAAAACATCGTTGCTGGGTGAGGTGGTATCGAACTCCTCGACAGAGGGGTCTCGGATGGTTAAGGTGCTACCCCCATCTACCGTGCTACGCCGCCCTCCGCGTCGGAGCGAGGGCCCGCCTGCGGTGTCCGGCGTAAAGGTGCAGCCGTAACCGTCGAACAAGCCAACAGGAGATCACTCCGGTAGCCCAGTGACAAAACGTCAGAATGGTAGAGGAGATCACCGTCGCGCGGAGAGCGATGCCGGTTGAGGGAGGACGGGGGTCATCCAACCAGGTCTCACCGGACGGGAGGGGAGGACGAGTGGTATGCAGCTTTTCAGCATTTCCCACGAGTTGGTGGAGGAGACCACCTCTCTTTGTGCACGTGTCGTGCTGGTGCGATGTGCACCACCGCTGCCCTTTAGGCTTCGTTGATGACGCACCTCCAACCCCGAGCCAGGCCCAATGGGGAAGGCGAACTCACACGCCGAGTCACGTGCCCGAACCTAGCTCGACATACGGCGAACCAAGAAGAGGTGAATCTACACCCACTCCCTTCTTCAGCGAGTCCGTGGGCTCGAAAAATCGGCGGACGAGGCATGCTACAGCGGGGCTGCAACTGATATTTTTGAGGCTCCTAGTTTGAGGATATTTATTTCTCACCCAAAAAACAAGCTATAAGAAAAATTGTACGCTCTCAACCCGATAAGCAACCCCATGGCCAAAATTTGTGATGAATAATATCGTAAAAAACAAACCATGTTGGGTATTTCCTCAGTTGAAAAAGCCCCGCCAGTCATAAATATTCTGGCCAAAAAGTGAAAGTGTTACGTAACCCTTTTCGTCGCACGATATCAGGACTGCTGTTCAGCGCTTTAAAAAAAAAGAGATAGTTCTTGCGTGTTTGCGTACCGTACATAGAACAAGCCGGAATACTGAAACTGCGACATATTTTATTATACAGTTCAGCAGTATGTACACCCTAAATACAGTACACGCATATAAAACATACAGTATAAGTATGTCAGGTATATACAAATACAGAGTATACGCGAAGGGGGGTCTAAGCTAAACAACCATGGGCTTCTTACGGACGAACACTTGCAAACATACATGGCGCCTGGTTACCGTTGAGTATTGAGTACCGGTAATCGTTTGTTGTTGCGGCAAGTTTGTTTTGGCTGGGGTGTTTGGGGATCTGGATGTCGATCGCGGCTTGCATGGATACCTGTTTGATAAGCCAGCTAGCTATGCGAGACTAGCTGTGCGACGGAGACCGTGAACAACAAACACGCCAGGAGCGTCGGACCATGCAAGCCCGCCTAGCTTTGTCGTGATGCGCCTGTTCGAGTCGTGTTTATACCGCTGTCTGCGCACAGCGGCGGCCGTACCAATGCACGACAAAAACGACGATATACGATCAGCATAACATGAAGACACTTGGGCGGTCATAAAAAAGAGCTTAATTTCCGATGAAAGTTCGCGTAGCTAAACCGGCGGCCACAACACAACCACTACCCTCGTGAGGGGCAAACGGTGGAGGCTCCTTTCCCGTGGTAGTGGTGAATCATCCGGTTCATGCTAGTATGACGATATTCCGCCCTACCGACGACGCCATGTGTGATGGTATCCAGAGTATGGAATGCAGGGTTGTCGGTGCTGGGAAGCGCTCTCCCCATGGTTCGTGGGTGCTTGTCCATTAATCTCTCCGTTAGCTCGATAAGCTCTTGGCCCAAGGCCGATAAGACACAAAACTCAGATCATTGTATTATATAACTGCAGCAGAAACCAATCGGTCTCTAAAAGTACCCCAAAGGAAACAGACAGACAGATAGACAGACACAATCGCTAAAAGTACTCCAAAGAAAACAGACTGACTGACTGCACGATCGGGGGATGGTGACGGAACACTCCGCCTTGGAGCGTCACCAAGCATTTTCCCGATCTACTACGATAGATCGCCTTGGCATGACAGATTCCATCACCTTTCAGAAGACTGTTATTCCTGTTTCCTACCTTGAATATCTATGGCTACTGATACGAATACCGTATGACACTGCATCACATTAGCGTGGAGGTGGCGCGATAACGACGGCAATGAGTAAGGGGGCAATAGACTATTATACCACAATTAACAGTGTACAACAAGAGAACACACACCGCCACTGTCAGCCCACCACAACTAATTCTGTGAAGAACTCAGGCACCATAAGAACGCCATACAGGCTGAGCTTCACGAACAAACATATATTAAAAATTCATATATATACAAGGTTCCCCTTCGGGATGTGGTTGACTTGAAATCCCGGGGGTATCGCAAGTTGAAAAGCAGGGGCACCATCAGGCGTCCCCAGAGAACTGCTGTTGTACAACTGCTTGTATGACAGGATGGGGTTTGACGACGTGCGAGTATGTATGAATCAAAAAGATGTTCGGTAGGGTACGTACCAAATTATACCGGGGGTATTTTCTAGATAAATACCCTAGCGAACCATACCGGGATGTTTGGTACGGCCTCAATACCTTACCGAACCTTACCGAACCTTCCCGGAATGTTCGGTACGAACTAAATACCCTTCCGAACCCTACCGGACTTTTCGGTACGGCCTCAATAACCTACCAAGCTGTACCGGAGAGTTTGGTACGAACTCAATATCGGTACCCGACACTTTGGTAAAGGTATTTACCGGTATACCGGGGGTGTATACCCTACCTAAGTGCTTCGGTGTAGCCTCAATATCTTACCGAACCCTACCGGACTGTTCGGTAAGACCGGGCCCCAATACCCTACCGAACTGTACCGGAGGGTTCGGTACGAACTCAATACCCTACCGAACTATACCGGAGAGTTCGGTACGACCACCAAAAATATCCCGGGTACCGGTATACCTACCGAACGTAGCCTTGCAATGTTTGGTAAGGAAAATTTCGTGGAATTATTGTCATGATTCCATGTATCTTCTGGTGGGCACTGCACATACATACGAACACAAAAGTACCGTGGGCGGCCGTGGCTGTCCGAAAGGCCAGAGTGTGGAGCCCTACTGGTGTTGTATTACTACTGTCGTTGTGTGTACCGCTGCTGTGCGGTTGCTTTTGAAAGCCCGAGGAAGAAGTGTGGGTGTATACCGGTAGCGTATCCTCCTCGCCCCTGCGCAACATCTCAACAATTGAATTGCACCTCACTCGACCCTCTTCCTGAGAGTTTGTGTCCGGTCCTATTTCCTACAGCGGTAGGTCGAGCTGGAAACATGGCACAGACACGCACACACAGATATGAACCGGCCGCAACCGTCACAAAAGGAAGAGCTTGATGTGCGACTGTTGTTGTGCCGTGGCTGCCGCCAAGTAGAGAGCGTGAGAGCTCGAGGGACGGTGACACACAAACAGGCATAATACAACAACAGCAGCAGCAGCAGCAGCAGAGCGTATCGACAGGAGTTGTGAGAGCTACGCAAGTGAGGGAAGAGCTTCGGGGATAACAGCAGTACGCTGCTGACTGCCAACAGCAGCACGCTGCTGACTTTAATTAAGGTTGGTGATGGTGGTACTGCTGCTGAAACAGGCTTGGAGCGGATCCCTTTGATGGTGGTGCTGCTTTCACACACACGCAGAAGTGAGGGATGTGGAGAAGTTAGAAGGTTGAAGCGAGCAATGGGGTTTCGAACGCTCTGGGTGGCCTCGCTTGGTCGGAATCAGTTCCCGCATAAAAGGCTATTTCCCCGCAACTTTGAACGCCCATAGCACGCGACGCGGTGCCCTGCCGGGGCCTAGATCTGCACTGCAGTTTACACGCGACCCCCCTGCGTGCCCCGCAGCCGAGAGCGTGATAAACGACCCTCGGCCGCAAGAGAAAAGCTTAAGCTTGGCTTTGTCCATAAAATATGCATTTCATATAAAGTAATATGTGGACTGGAAAACATACTCGGAATGGGTCGGTCGTCCGGCTTCCTAGATGACCCGTGCTGTCTTCGGCCCAAGCGGCGTTCGTAGTGTTTCGTGGTCTATTCGGGCGTTTGTGCTGACAGGTAAGGCTACCTGATCGACAGTCCCGGCATCTGGTTGGGACGTCTGCCCGTATTTCAATGACCCGAAAAAAGGTCGGCCGAGCCCTTTATAAGTAAACGTGTAAGCCAATTTCCCCCGTAATAGCTATACCACGAAACATACACATATTGTAAAAAGAAAAAAGGGTTTTTCCTCAGTTGAGGAGCCCGTCAGTTCCCAGTGACATTTGGTCAGCGTGTACTATACGATTATGAGTAGCTATAAGGCTTGCTCCATCGTAGCACAAGTCACACGAAAAAACAAAAACGAAACGCGGGTGCGTCGACTTACCTCCCAAACACCTACACATACTCATTGACAATTCGGCAATAATAATCAATCGTCGGCTCGATGGACGATGGAGGGCCCCACATTTGTCAAGGGAGAGACACCATCACCGTTCATAGGTCAATCGAAAAGGTCTCGGGCATCTGCCCGCAATCGACCAAGCAGCAACAATCAATCAATGTTGGCAGTTGTTGGTGTCCAACCAACCATAGGCATCTGTATACAGTATTATCTGTTCAATCGTTTGTTTATTATCCAACCAATCGACATCTGATGCTGTATCCATCCGATCGTCGGTATGACACCCAACAATGTGTCGATATCTATCCAATCGTCGGTGTAATGATGTCCAAACAGCCGTCAGCATCCATCTAATTATTTGACATGATATTAAAAAAACGGTATATCGAACCAATCGTAGGCATGGCATCCAACCAATCGTCTGTAGTCGGTCCCCATCTAACTAATTGTCAGTATGATATCCATTTTAACGCCGATATTGATCCAGTCGACGATGTAACATCCAGCGAATTCTCGGTACCCACACAATTGTTAGTATGACATCCAAATATTATATATACGAAGTGTATATATATTAGTAGTAGTCGTCGGCATCCGACCAACCACCGGTACCCAACCAATCATCGATATCCAACGAACCGTCCGCGTCCAACCAACCAATGGCATCCGACCACCCGTCGGTATTCAACCAGCCATCGGTATCTGCTTCCATCACGGTTTATAAAAGCACCCTTTGGCGTGACCAATCAATGTGTCGTCGTCGAACATCAAATCGGCATACAACACGCAAGCAAAAACAGCGAGCAGGTCGGTCGGTCAGACACGTCGGTGGGTTGGGAACCGTCGACCCGACCGGCAGCGGGACCACCACAAGACCATGATTACCACCAGCCCCCAAACGGAAGGCTATCGGCAATGGCTGACACGCAATGAACAGACCAAGTGTTTGGGAGTCGTTCAACCACCCGTAGACACCCACCCATCGAACCAACCCCGCAACCACTCCTTGGCATCGATTCAACCAAACAATCAATCTATTTATTTTCATCCAACCAACTAACCAACTAACCAATGAACCAACCCAATCGATTCAACTAACCAATCTATTTATTTCCATCCAACCAACTAACCAATGAGCCAACCCAATCTCAGGGTTCTCATCGAACCAACCAATCAACCGACGTCAGGGCTTCCATACAACCTATGGTACCAACCAATCGTCGGCGTCCAACTGTCGGTACCCAAGCAATGGTTGGTATCCAACCAACGGTAATCACCACTGGGTGGTATCTGCGGCGACGACGAAGTAAAAGGCATCTGTATGCATGGCTTCGTCATGAGACGACGACAAAAGCAGCAACAACACTGCACACATCATAACACGTACGGTAGCTCGCGGAGAATCGCCTCCATCCCCCCATTGGGCATCCCCACCCTACCCCTGCCTCGCACAACCCCGACGCCCGGCCCGAGCGCGCTCCCCGCGGCGCCGCCCCCTCAAGAGGCCACGTGCTGCTATATGTGTACTTTAGCGCGCCAAAGGTTTTCAAAAGCGGCATACAAAACACAAAAATATATATACCTAGTACGGTATACCTGTGTATATAATTAAAAAAGGACAGAAAGGAAGACCACGTCGGCCGCGGTCAATGGACAAATATATCTACATATACCAGGTATGTTGCAGGAGGTGGGTACGACTCTACGAGTATCCGCACATGCGCCGAGGGAACAAGTATTTCCTCCAATACCCACATTCTTCGTAAATGAATGTCTTCAGTTAATATACTAGGCATATACTCCTCGAACTAACGAGCCAGTCATGACATAAAATCCCCGAACTAACGAGCCAGTCATGACCTCCCAAGCTGCAAATGCTCCCACGAAAATATAAGACACGCAAGGCGTCGAGAAGCCCCCAACCCACATCCCCACCCCCACCACCCCCAGTAGCGCGCGTGCCCGCTGCAGGGGTCATTTTCACCCTTCATTCTTCGCCCCCCCCCCCCACCCACAAACAATCCCAAAACTCTTCAAACCGCACATGCAGCAGTAAGAGCGAAGTTGTGTTTCCCCGAAATCGACAATAAACCAATAAATATGTACTACATGTGGTTTCATTCGTCTCCCTCGCGCCCGGTCTAGGTAAAGTGCACCACCATATCGATTGCCTTCACCCCCACCCGGCGTCCTTCCCCGGCTACCGCCGCCGCAATCTGCCGGACAAAGTCTCACGGCGGGTGCAGCCACACTGCTCCAGGCAGGACAATCGAACTCGAATTCGCACAAGCACAAGCACGCGCACTATCACGCACACCGCTGCAGCGGCTACCGCAGTCACCGTAGCCGCAGTCACCTCCTCACTCTGTAGCGATACGTTTATTATCTCTGCTTCCCCCGCAATCAAGGCCGCCCCCACTGCCCAAGAGACATCGACCTGTATTTATTCCCCCCCGCTCTTCTCCCCACCAAAATGGCTGAAGCCACAGCCCCCACAGCCGCAACAGACGCTGCAGTCACCAACATCGTTGCCGTCGCTGCCCGAGGGACATAATCAGCGCCTTGCTTGGTCACGGTGTATTTCTCCCCTCCGCCTCTCTCCGCCCGCCGCCGCCGTTTCCCGAGGCACATTCAACAGCTCGTCGCTCTGTACCGATTATTTTTTCCTCCGCGCTCGGCTTCGCTCCCACCGAAGGCGCCACAGCAGTCGCAGCCGTAGCCACCGCCACCACCATCGCAGCCGTAGCCACCGTCGCCGCCGCTGCCCAAGACACCAGCAGCGCCCCGCTTTGCAATGACACCCCCTCCCCGCCGCTCCGCTCCGTCCGCCTTAACCCACGGGACACCAACAGCGCCTCGCCCTGTAATGGTACATGTCTCCCGCCCTGTCTGCCCCCCCCCCCGACGCCGCAGTCGTCATCAAAGCAGCAATCCTCGTCGCAGCCACCGCAGCCGCCGCCGCCACCCCGCTGCTGCTGCTGCCTAAGATACATACGTTTCTTCCCCGCACTCCCCCCCCCCCTTCTCCATAGCTGCCGCCACCGCCATCGCCGCCCAAGGGGCATCATCAGCGCCTCGCTCTGTAGCGCCACACTTCTCTCCC